>JAFVLL020030630.1:7087-56946 GCA_021397915.2 Tor tambroides | reverse complement strand
TAGTCACACAGCATTTAGCCTCAAATGCTCCTGAGGTCATTCTCCTGAAGAGAGTGATGCAAGCGCTCAGCCAGCTGAGGAATGTGCCAGCATGAGGGCTAAAGACTTCACTTCAGAGTGTGGCCCGTCATCTGGATCACAGTGGAAAACCTGTGGCTGGCCTCCTTCGGTTACTAAACACATTCCTGAGGGAAACACTCAAGTGGCATGTTCCCAGCAGACACAGAAAGACCCCAAGGCCTGTTATTACTTTCCAACATCAACTACATCACAGGCGTGAGGATCCCACCGTGATCATAGGAGCAATTCAAAGTGTGAAGCTGTGAGATTGAAGTGCGATGACTTGAAAGTTGAGAAAGGAAGTTACTCCTCATCAAAGAGAGGCCAGGAAAGCTAAACAATCAAAGCACTATTTTTAAAAAAGACACTAGCGTCCCTTCTTGTGGTTGAAGATGAATATATTGAAAACTAAACAAGCAGTTAGGGTAAATTATAAAATATATAACTGTGGTTCTGGCAGGATGAGCAATGCATAACCCATAATTCTCCCACGTTTTACGTGAAAATTACTGCTGGGATGGCACTCGGACGTCCGATACTGGTGAGGAGTGTAATTTAAAGTCATTTCAAAGATGGCAGAGTAAAGTAATGTTATATCATTTGTTTTGGGAGAATAATGAGTTGTCTGGAACGCAGAATGACTGGAACATTTTGAGGTCAGAAGCGAGATATTTCAGTATTTCCACTCCAGTATTACCACCAAAACATTACAGATTTCATAATCCTCAATATCACTGCAAGATGATAGATAAACTTCAATTGGCAATTATTAGACATACATATCCAACTACACATATACTCACATTTAAAGTGATATATTTAAGTTTTGGGTCTGTAAGTTTTTTTTTAATGTAAGCTGTATTTTTTTTTTTTAATTCTAATATGCTGATTTGCTGTTCAAGAAACATTTCTTATTATTATCAATATTTTTTGTGGAAACTGTAATACATTTACAGAATTCTTTGATGTTTTGAAAGTTCAAACAGCATTTATTTATAAATCTTTTGTAATATAGTAAATGTCTCTATGGTAACATTTGATAAATTTAATGTATTCTTGCTGAATGAAAGTATAGATTTCTTTCTTTCTTTCCAATAACAGAAATCTTACAGACCCAAAATTTTCAACAGCGCTGTACATTACAGTGATTTTACAATGTTTAAGGGTGATCCTAATATATATAACATTAACACTAGTTTCTTGTGGCTCACTGCTTTCATTTACCCTACTCTCTACAGCAACGTATTAAAAAACAAACAAAAAAAAAAAAACAGGAATTTTTCATGCCTGTTGACAAAAGCTTTCTCCGAAAAAATGCAGAGTACTGACCCCAAGGATAAAGAGATGCTTTTTCTCTAGTTTTATTTAGCCTCACAAATTTATGCCATCATCACAACGATAACAGAGCTTCCTCTTTAAGGCGGGCCGGTTTCACTCAGGGTCATCATGTCCAAAAGCACAGATTCCCTCTGACAGGAGACAAAGTGAGCATTCTCTCACTCCTTGAGCTTTATGAAATTAACTCGGTTGTGCTGTCTACACACAGTCGTGCTCAAAATAAACGCACGTCCGGCGTGTTCCTAAATTTAAATGTGCTTTTGTAAGAGGGTTTGTATTTGTGATGAATGGACACACAGAGGGCCTTTCTGTGCTTTTATGCAATACCAGGAACTGTTCAAAAGATGCAGATACCAGTTAGCAGTCGGGGAGGGGTGAACGCTCATGTGCTCTGAGTGTGTAATGCTCGGCGCTCAGAGCTGATCACGAGAAAGACCTTTTGTGAGGATAATTACACCCTCTGGAACCAACTGTGGGTCTTTCCGACATGTTTGTTTTGATATAATCGCATTACATTTCTCCCTGAAGTATGGAAAAACTACTAAATGATGCATTGGGAAAGCCAAATCTGCACATAGAGGTGTTAAAGAGGAATCTGGAACAGTCAGGTGACTCAGAGATGAACAAACATGTAAATGAGATCAGGTTATAAAGCTACAAGTATTACCTGTGATCTTCCTCTTTTCTCCCAGGTCAATCTGGAGCCATTTTGGATGGTTATTGTTAAGGTCATCAGCAACACCTGGTTGGGTGCTGTTAGGAAACCAGTCGACTTCAGACCCGTCAGAAGAGATATTATGCGAGGACAAGATTGTAGTAGGGCTCACAGGTTGATGAACAGTCTGTTGGCTGCAGTCTGTGAAAGAGAGAACGTTGTGGTCAGAAACACATTTAAAATGAAACCTTTACACTACAATTTTAAAAGTTTGGAATCTGTAAGATTTTTTTTTAAAGAAATTAATACTTTTATGAAACAAAGATGCATTCAATTAATCAAAAGTGACAGTAAAGCCTTGAAAATGGTTAAATTCTATTTTAAATAAATGCTGTAATTTTTTCAGAATCAAAAAAAAAGAAAAAGATTCACGGTTTCCACAAAAATTATTAAGCAGCACAACTGTTTTCAACGCTGATGATAAATGTTGCTTAAGCAGAAATCAGCATATTAGAATGATTTCTGAAGGATCATGTGACACTGAAAACTAGAATAATGATGCTGAAAATTCAGCTTTGCATCACAGGAATAAATTATATTTTAAAATACAAAACCGGCATTTTAAATTGTAATATTAATTAACAATATCACTGTATTTTTGAACAAAAAAACAAAGCCTTGTTGAGCATAAGAGACTTCTTTCAAAAACCTATACAAATCTTTTGAATGGTAGTGTAATCTTGCAATTCGTGCCACATGTGTGACTATGGTGACATTAATGAATTCCAAATTCACCAAAAGAAATAAAAAAAGAACATCAAAAGAAAGTAATGTTAGTTCTACTCATGTCTAGTGCTTGCTTTTGGCATAATAAAACACATATGGAGCAAAAACTCAGTTACATGTACACTGACTCAACAGGAAGCCCTGAGCTCTTAAAATACTCACCATGTGTACAGTTAAATGGCGACGTATGTGCTATGAACACAACAATATTACAATAAAAGAGGGGGGAAAGACACCCACTTCCTTTTTTAAGAGAGAAAAACAGGACCAATACATCCTGTTGCTTAGTCCCAATTTGGCTAACACTATCACATTCCACACATTTAGCATATGTGGGCAGAGGAAACTCAGGAAGAAGACAAGGAGAATCTCAGCAGGAGGTCAGAAAAGATCCCCGAATGAAGTTTCAGTACGCTCATTATAAGTACAGTGGGGTCCAAATGTCTGCGACCTCTAGAGATAATGCTTAATTTTTTTTATTGTATTTTACTTTATTTCATTACCTAGAAATAGCAAGGAATCTTCGATATTTATATCACATCATAATGTTTCTTTGTTTTAATTTTTTTCAAATTCTAAAACTATTCATTTTCAGATTTAAACATGATTTTTAATCTCAGAATTTCAACATAGTCTCTGTACTTCACTGTAAATGTGTTAGTATTTAGTAAGACATAGTGTTAGCATCTAGCTAGGGGCCTGATGAGGGTAGGATGCTCACTTGATGGTAGGAGTCATTGCTGGGTGCACGGCAGTGCTTTAAGCTAATTGGATTAATGGGAATCAATTGACATGATCGACTGACATCCACACATCTATCAACTCCTGTCATCAGGAACTCATGCAATACATCAACAATGCACATTGAACACAAATCCACTTCTGACCAGAGAAGATTAGGGTCATAACGATCGAGAAAGGTACTTCCACAAATCTATAACAACAACTGACTAAAGCTTGTGTGCATCACTAAAGCAAACAGTGAACAGTTAATGCATCCAGGTTGTCAATCGGAAATACTCTCTTAAAAATAATGTTTTCTTGGTTCCATGAAGAACCTTCCACATCCATAGAACCTTTCCATTCCACAAAAGACTCGTTATAGTGGAAAAAGGTTCTTTAGATTTTAAAATGTTCTTCACATGAAGAAAAAAAAAAAGGTTCTTTTAAGAACTGTTCACTGAAAGGTTCTTTTGGGAACCAAAAATAATGAGCATTTTGTGGCATTGCTGTGAAAGCCTGCTTTTGGAACCTTTATTTTTAAGAGTGTAGTAGGGAAGTGGACTTTCTACTTGCACACCCAATGAAATTTAGGAAACAGGTGCCTTTGAATTGACTAGACTTTAGAATTTTGAATGTAGTATTAAAAAAAATACTGAATCCCCACAGGAATTTTGAATTTGAATCGACTGAATTGCATTCTACAGTCACACAACAGAGAAATTTCATTAGTCCAAAGTTCATTTTAACTAATTCTGAAGAACAGATATTTTTTGTGATTAAACATTTTTCAAGTTATTGTACAAGTTAGTTAAATAGTCAAAATTAACCACATTGTTTTGCATTACTATAAAATGTTCACAAAATAACAACAATTTATTAGTTCTCAATTTTGCAGCCTGCATAACCTTAGAAGGTAAACATTTGGAGCAAGTGTTGGCACATGTACACGTTTGGCAACCGCCGTGAGAGTTTGATTCATCAGCTTCTGCAGAGCTGCATGGAGCGCGTCGGCACAGGTAAATGGCAACCGGTCTGTGCCAGACTCAAACAGCCAGAGAAAAACAAACTCAGGGGATAAGATATTCCCACGCCTTCCATTCACCCTGATAAAGAGCAAACAGGGTTTCCAATATCCAAACTGGTTAAAAAAACCTGTTTGGCTGGCACAAGGTTATTAAGCTCTTCCTTTTTTGCAGAGGTGCAAATATACCAGTCAAACAAAACCGTAACACACAGCGGCAGCAGGAATAACAGCAGGTGGCGAAAACTAATCAAGTCAACGTGGTTCAGGACATAATAGGATTAATCCTACACCAATATGTGTACTCAATTCACATCACCATTGAACCATAAAACAAAAGTACTCACCGTTTGTCACAAATGTGAAGAGGGTTTCAGACAACGAGCCACTGAAAGACAAGGGAAAAACAAAGATATCAGTGAGCACTGAGTGTTTCAGACACAAAAAGATCATTGAAAGAGTGATTAATTAAGGCCCTGTCATGTGAAAGTAACGCCTACAGGGGCCAAAAGGGAGATTCCTATTGTCAACCCCGTTGTGTTGCCAAATTCAGAGGACCTCCCTCGCTGCATCCAGCATCTCCCCCTCTGACACGAGAACTGGGGTACAGCTGGGCCAGTGAAAAGAGCAGTATGCTGGTAATTAGAGAGGAACAGGCTGGGAAATTGCATCTCTGTCAGCCATTACTTAAAAACCTGTTATTATCACAGGCTTCCTGGATGTGATTACTTTTTCATTACTTTTATGGCAGTCGAGCAAACCGTTCAGCGTTCAGGGTACAAAGTGGTTTACGACAGCGTGAACGAAACCGAAATAGGATACGGCGAGTGGTGTGCCAACGACAACAAAATAAATGATAAATGTCTGAAGCCTGGGAATATAAGCAATAAACTGCTGGTGATAGAAATATAATCTAATAAAGTCAACGGAAAAATGAATCAAGCGCTGATCAGAGTCGCCAGACTGAAATAACCGTTTACGTGCGTGCAATAAAACATGCGGAAAGCCTGAGATCAAAACCCAAGCAATGTAATTACAGGAACTGATATTGATTGTAGTTATTCAGTTAGGTTAAAGCGGACCCCGAGGACTGTTACATCATCAACATAATCTCCTTAGAGTGGAGATGATGGATTTAGTTTGACTAATCAATTGGTTTGTGAAATAAATGGCTAATCCACCAGTGCAACTTCAAATGCATTAATAGTTTAAGTGCTAGCAACACTATTACTCAGGGTTTCTGCAGGATTTTTAAGCTCAGATTTAAGACTTATTAAGACCTTTTTTAAGACCTGCACAAATAAAATTAATACCATATAAGCGGGGTAGGGCAATGTCTATAGTACCATATTAAACTGTAAAACGACTGGCTAAATCATTCAGATACAAGTTTTCACAAAAACAAAAAGTTTTATAAAATGATAAAATTTACATTTCAGCCTTTAAACCATTTTTAAGAAAATTGATAAGTCAAAAGTATTAATTATATTGATTTTAACAATTATTATCAATAAATTATTATATAAATTAAATAACATGAATTAGGGGTGTGCAAAATTGACAAATTATATCTTGATATTTTCTGGGATTAGGCTATACATTTTCTGCCCCATATCTTAAATTATGTGATCATTCTAAATGTATTTTAATAGACTGAATCGTGCAGTGAAGCATAGTTTAACCTATGTTAACTGATTCATTCTCTGCCAGCAGGTGTCGCGTTTGGCTGAAATATAACGGTTTTCCTGGTAAAGACAGAACACAAAGCAGCACAGCACATGTTTATTTAATGAAATCACAGCCTTTTGAAGTTCAGTCGTCACATTCAGCCTTATCGCAATTCTGGACTTTCCGTCTCCAAATTTAAGACCTCTTGATCATAATTAAGACTTTCTTGTACAATTTAAGACTTTTTAAGGCCTTAAATTTGATACAACTAATTTTAAGACATTTTAAGACTTTTTAAGACCCCGCGGAAACCCTGATTACTATTTCCCATAGTTCGTTTTAGTTAAAGAATAAAATGAAATATATAAAAGTGATAATAAATGTGAAATTTAAAAAAAAAAAAAAGTATATAACCCCACATCCAAGACACCCTAGCAATCACATAGAAACGCACTAAAAAAAAGCAAACGGAACACCCCAGTAACTATATAGCAATGCCCTAGCAGGCAGAAACAATATACCAGAGCAATAAAATCCATTCAGAACACCCAATAACTGCGTAACCCAGAACACACTAGACAGCAGACAGAAACACACTAAACCATTCCATGCATTTCCACCGCAAAAAAGAGGGTTCCAGGCTGGGAAGATCGGTTCAACTCCGCCTCTAAAAACTTGCCCAACTGGAACCCCAGAAGTAGTGATGCAGGTGGCAGGGCGGAGAAATGTAGCATCTCACAATACATTCGTGAACAATAACAGTTTTGGTTGCTAACAAATTGTGTATAAATTTAAAGAACTTAAAGAGGACTACAGAAACCAGAATAAAAGACTCAGCATCAGTGGACGAAACAATAAAACCACGCACTACTAAACTTTGTATTGTGCATTTGGACACTGACCGGCTAGTCAGTTAACCGGCGCACTTAATTCAGCATCAGTGGCCACACTGCAAACAAATGAGCTAATCTTGGCAAGTCATAATTTTTTCCAAAATTGTTACTCTCTGTTAGCTTTTCTTATACACTTGTATGTTGGTTTTTGGACTTGTTACGTATGTAATACGTAGTCACATGAGCAACACGTCACAATGCAACCAGTTATGTCATTGTTTGTTTCTTAAAGGTGCTGTATGTAATTTTTGACTGTTCCAAACTATAAAAACACTTTAGCAAATGTTTAGTAAACATGCGAAGTTCGAATACTTGTTTCTTTGAAAAATAATGCTACAGCCTACTTTGAAAATTCTACTTTGAAAATGTGCGTTCCGTGTCGGAATGCCTGTTTTTGTTTTGGTCTGTGTGATTCCGCTCACTGCCAGTATAAACCAATATTATTTAGACACGCTGTGTTGCCAGAGATCAGAAAACACGGCATACTGCTGCCATGGAAGCCAACAAATGAACTGGGTCAGAGACTGTAGATTCTACCTGACATAAAAAGCCTCGACCTCCAATTCTCTATGACTAGAGGCTTATTAAAACGCAGATAAATCAACTCATCAGCTTACAGTATAAGGCTTGTCGCCTTACATTGTTAATTGTGCCTGTTCCTGTTGCGTGGCATCAATCTGGCAACCCGTGTGAGCATTGAGTCTGAGGAGGGAGCGGATGAAACAATATTTTGAATTTGGATTTGGTCATTTCCTGTTTTCTCCATCTACTATTCATATCAATAACTGGTCAAAAAAAGGACTTAATCTGCATTTGTTTTGTTAGGCTTCACCAGGTTTTAAATGGATCAAAGTATCTCTGGCTCTAGAAAGCTGCCTGGTGTCCTCCTAATAAATCACTCCTCAATGGACACTTCAAGCACTCCTCTGAGACTATAACGAGAGGTGATCTCGATTTCCTTCTCAACCTGCCCCCCAATTCCCCAAAGACAAATCTGTGAAACGGCAACAGTCCAGACAGAGTGTCCCTGACATTAGGTAGTGCCTGAACCATCAATCACGCAAAAGAAGGCAGGAATCACCACTTAATAATAACTGCTGTACTCCTGGAGAACCTACCAAGGTCACATTCAATCACAGCCGTTAGATGAAGTGCCGGAAAGAGACACGTTATGACTTGTCAGGGGAACTTGTAAGACAGACTATTTCAATCTTTCAAACTGTAATCTAAATGTTTTTCCTGGCAAACTTACAATAAACACACGTTTACAGAAATCCACTTGAGATGGAAGTCAATGAGGCAGCAGTTGCATACTTGCCCCACAGACTTCAAATGTAAATGTGTAAACATCAACATTTAATTCCTTTTTATGTAATGGGAAAGCCCACATGCTGATGTCTGACTCACCTAGAAATATGAAAGCATTCTGTATCATAGATAAAATCTGAGGCTTCAAGCTTCTGTCATAGAGAAAGACCACAGAAACCACTGCAGTAACTCACTCTTTTGACTGGATGCCATTGGCTCTGACCGCAGGGTAATGACTGAGCCCTCGGCGCTCCTCCACTGTGATTGGTCCTCCAAACTGGTCCATGATGACCCCAGCATGCACCGCTGCTTTACACAAAACCGATGTCTGAAATAGAAAGTACAGACAGCACTCAGACACAATAATGAAGGGACAGACAGAGATAGGACAGAGACTGGCCTGTAAGACATAAGTGTTTTTTTTTTTACTCATACACAACCATTGGTTTTTTGTTTTGTTTTTTTGGTGTCACCTTTTGTCTATTATCAAAACTTTCCTTTAAAATGAATCTAAATTTTGTTGTTTTTTGTTGAATTTTAGACTGATATGGCGATTTAAGTTGACAAAAACAATATTAGAACAATACCGATAAAGCCAGTTATATTCATATTACAGCAATTAACAGAGAAATGGTTGATATCAAAAAATTAATATTAACATTTTGTCTAAATAAGTAAAAAAAACTGAAAACTCAAAACAAAAAGTCATTAAAACTATTAAAATTATATACACTGCAGGTCAAGTGAAAAAATTCAGATTTTTTTTTTTTTACTGTTGTTGAAGTCTTTTATGCATTTATTTATTAAAAAATTGTAAAAACAGTAATATTGTGAAATATTATTACAATTTAAAAACACTTTTCTATTTTAATGTATTTTAAAATGTAATTTGTTCCCTATTACTTATGTATGATAAATCTCCACTATCAGTCCATAGCATCCCTAAAAAAATTGGCTATAATTTCATGTTATGAGCACAGCATCAGCTACCATAAACCCCCCATATGAACACTGCTAGCACAGGCATTCAATTCAGTTTGCTCTGGTATTTCATAATTACTAAGACAGACCTCCATTGAACATAAAGCATGCATGTTTTTATTCACAACATAGATTAATTTTAAGTTTCTGACTGAGGAGGGCTTTATAATTTCATTCTGAGGCAACAATTACAGTAACTGTAGAAGCCAGTGGAAATGTTTAGCATTCCTCAGCTACCACCGCTAATGCTAGTACTTTGTCACAGAAAATGCCTTAGCATGAATAAGCTTTCTAAAGGCCCTTTAACAGGCCAGGTAACAGCCATAACGGGATTTGAACACTGTGATCTTCTGATTTCAATGACATTATTATGTGCATTGAGTAACACTGGGCTTTGACCCTGAGAGCACATGCATGTCATCTAAATGTGGAATATGTCATTTTTCACTTGCTCATCTGCAATATAACAAAAACCTAATCCCTTTTTTCTCAGAAAGGATAAAAAAGATGATTGTTTTTTAAATTAATGATCAGTTCAACAAATAATCTTTAAAGTTAATACCACAAAACACGTTGAAATCTTCATGTGCATAGTTCATTGCCTCATAATAAACATTAACCACAGAGTTTTTACAACATACCTTTTTACTTTGAATCTTAAACCTGAAGATAAAATTAATTTCAAAAATACTTCCGGAAGCAAGCCCACTTAAAAAAGCTTCATCAAAATGACTATGGCAGAAAGACTGAATAAAAGTGTGTACAGTCTTCTGGTGTGGTCCGGTGTTTTACATTGAGCCCATTAGCTACTTGCAAATCATTACAGTGATGAGGTAACAGAAGACTTATTGTGTGTTATCAGCAGAAACAGCTGCTCTGCATTCAGACAGAGATGCTTCATTAACCTGAACATGTCTCCTCCAGTCAGGGCCATAAATACAGCCCTATATAACAAATGCAGTCTCTACCTTTGATTTATGATGCATAAAAGTTATGCGTGCTAGCCCATGTAAAACACTACCGCAATGTTTTTATTGTGTTGATTTCTTACTAGCCTACATTTACAAGGCTAGTAAAGTCCCACCCTAACCTCTACAAATTTAGATTTCACCTTCAAAATAGGTCTAAATGTTTTCTGGTTATTTTAAAGTTGGCAAAAATAAAAAAAAATTCCGACATGGCAGTTACATGTTATGAAAAAGCCCTTATCTTCTGCTAATTTGCCACTGTTAAAATGAATGAATAATTAATATTATATAAATATATTCACACAAAACATGGTTGGTTTAATAAATGTAAATTTCAAACATAATTAATCATAACTGCCAATTTTACATATAAAAAGCATTTAAAGAATAACATTAAGGAAAAATATTGGTAACTGTCACTTTGCACTTCTAGTTTTGATTAGACTACATCACATCCAGTCAGGTGGTCACATATGGTCTAACCGCAAAAATTCAAATATTTAAAAGCATCAGAAGCTCATTTGAATTGGATCAAAAAATTCCACGTACGCATATGGTCGAAACTTCACGCTCACAAAATGAATGACTTCTGGTCTGTCATGTGTTGAAGATAGTGGAAACATGTAGCACAATAGTAACAGCAATGCTTGCCTTGGCAACGTAACTTTGCAAGCACAAATTTTTTCGTTGGTCTGTTTGTTGTAATGCTTATTTGTTTAATAACTGACTCTACTATATTGCTGTCATTCATATGTAGCTTCTTCATGCAAATATGAAGTCCTCATTCTTAATCGTCCTCAGAAGGACCTTTGCATAATAATAACTATTTCAGTGAGATTATATGAGCTTGAGATAAATCTCCTCGGATGGGTCACAGCATGAAGCCATGGAGCTTTCCACTTTTTATACAAGAATCAATGAATTTTTTAAAAGTCTCTCATACTAAGTCAGGCTGCATTTTTAATGATGAAAAATACAGTAAAAATATAATAAATTGTAATAAAAATGTACTAAAATGGTGAAATATTATTACAATTTAACAAATGTTTTCTACTTTGATATATTTTAAAATGTAATTTTTATAAATCTCTTTAATGTCATTTTTTATCAATTTCCTGTGTCTTTGCAGAATAAAGGTATTCATTTCTTTAAAAAAAGCAAATTAAAAAATCCATAGGTAATGATAGCAAACTAGTAAGCATGTACTGTGCACTATGGGAATTCAGTTTCATTTATTTGCATAAAGAGGAGGGTGGTACTATATGTCCAAGCAGATTTCATTCATTTGATTCATTCAGTCTTTCAAAGTACTGACGAACCTAGAACTGCGATTAAGTTGGCAAGCTAATGAATAAGTGTGTGTGTGTGTGTGTGTGTGTGTGTGTGTGTGTGTGTGTGTGTGACTGCTGAATGGCTTTGGAGGGCAGATCCACACCCTCACTGCGGTGGCATTATCTGTCTGTAATCCCAGTGTCCACTGCTCCACCCCATCTACACAAAAGCCAATGTGAAGTAATCAGTCGCTCTGGCTCTTTCTAAAGCCCTCCACACTCGCATATCAAAGCAGACAGAAGCAGGGTGGAAATGCGCCCCCTTGTCTTCCATTGTGGGTTAAGACCCTGTTGTGTGAGTGTTGAGCTTGGAGCCATTTTTTTTAATAAACATTATATGCAACTTCTGATCAAATGATTGTGTCCTTGATGAATAAAAGTTGTAATTTCCTTTAAAAAAATTAAACATTTATTAAACATGTTTTAATTACTACAAACTATTACTATAAATACAATATGTATTTTTCCGATCATAACTACTTTATATTTTTCCTTATTTTTTACATGATTGTTGGGGTTCAAAACTCTGAAACCACATTTAAAAACTAAGATGCAATTAAACTTTTTTAAAAGTACAAAAGTAAGCATCTTAAATGTCAGATTTTCTTACTTTTCATTCTCAAATCCTGCTAATAATATAACTTGTAATAAAAAAAAAAAACCTGCATTAAATTAGAAAACTGCAAAACAGAAGCATTTTCACTGCAGTTTCCATTCTCAAGGTGATCAGTAAGGTTTACTCTACTTTTGGTTTTTAAGAGGTTAAGCTACGCTCACGCACCAAACATCTGATTCAAATGAAAAGAACCTTCCAATTACCCTCACAAAATCAATGCCGTGACACACAAAGCTCGGCCAGCTTAACTTTCACAAACAGGAAGAGATTTTACCACAATGCTAAGGCCCTTAACTTCTTGAGTTATAGCTCAAAGCCTAAGCACATGATTCTCTCCACATCAAACTATCCGTTGCTGCTCGGCCAATCCCTCGCGTAACCCAAAGCTCCGACCCCGATTCGCTGGAGAGCTATGCACAATTACATAAACGCCTTTCATTCAGAGTTCACTGCCCACTAAGTGACCAGGAAGAACAATGGACACCGCACAAATGATCTGTCACCGCGTATCCTCAGGGCGTCCACATAAACACACACACACAAGGTCTGTCACAACAATTGTCTGTCAGACAATGAGACGAGCCATTAGCGCATTCCACCCTCGACCTCGGCCCGCTTAACATTCCCAGTGAAGGCCCTATAGGCCTGAGCACCTGTGGGAAAATCTGCTTAGAGAAGCTGCTTTTCCTGGCCAAGCCGCTGCTTCTGAAACCTGTTCGGGAAGCACCCCGCTGAGCATCTGCTTGGCTGCACGTCGGTCTTGTAAACAAATCTGCAGCTTGCCTAACGTTCTCCCGCGAATGCGGAATAAGCCGCGGCATGCCAGCCAGCCACACCTGAGGAAAACAATGAGACGCTACTCACATGTCTGTAGCCCAGGGAAATGTCCCCAGACACGTCTCCCGTCACCGCTGCACATCCGGCCGGACAGTACTTCCTACACGGGACCAGAACAAAGAGAAAGATCTGCTTACAGCACATCAGTTAATTATAGCCGACGGCTCTGGAGAGATAAAGCTGAGTGAGAAACTAAAATTATAAGCATTGATGGCATGAGATATAGTCTGGAAAACTGTGACTATTACCTAGAGTTACTTTTTTATTATGTAATGTCTTGTGGCTTGGATATATTTCAAATGAACAGCTGTAGAGAGGTCTGGGGTAATATACATTGAATATTCTCAATATATACACTATATTTGTGTATATTTGCTATTGTGATGAATTACATGCAGTTTTATTTTTATTTAAAGAGTGTCAAATGACTGGTTTCACATTCCTCCCTTGCCTCACGTGTCATTCCATTTATTACTGAAAATTATGCCTGAATTTTTCTTATTTTTAAAAACTTTTTGCTGCATTGTATTTGTGCATTAAACTCTCTCTCTCTCTCTCTATATATATATCTCTATATCTATCTATCTATATCTATATATATATATATATATATATCTATATCTATATCTATATATATATATATATATATATATATATATATAAACACTGTATAATAATAATAATATTATTATTATTATTATTAAATAATGTTAATTATTTTTAATCAAGACTGAAAAATATTGAGTTATTAACTTTTTAAAGGCTATAATAATAATAATAATAATAATAATAATAATAATAATAATATTATACAAACCAAATAGTATAATTATTTAAAAAAATTATAAAAATAATTCTATAAAACAGAATATTCTATAAAAATAATTCTATAAAATAATGATAATAATAAAGTAATAATAATAATAATAAATTGGGTCAAAGATGAGGCGTCCCATTTTGGTGTCTGCATCAAATTAAATTTACAAAACTAATTTTATATACATAGAAAGCATATTAAATGCAAATAAAGTGCGTACTTTAATGTTTAAATTAAAGTACCCATAAACTTTTTTATAAGACTGAAAAAATGCTTTATCGGCCAGCTTGTGTAGGTGTAACTTTTTCCAGGCTTCTATATGCTGAAGACATACTCTCACCTGTACTTTGCTGCTGGGAAATGACTGCCTCTGTCCAAGCATGTCAGCAGCTCTGAGAAGGAAAGCAGAGGAGGCCACACAATGAGGGTAAAAATGGAGCAGATGAGAAGTGTCTCCACAAAGGAAACAGGTCCCCGACTCAACAACAACAACAAGAACAACAGGACATGAGCATCACAACAGGATGACGGACCCACTTCCTGCACTTCCATGTATAGGATGGAAACATATACATACTTCAACCTCACTCACACTCACATGACAGTCACAGACAACGACCATAGACTACCAAGCACTAAATATACATACATACATACACACATACATACATATATCCTTTTAACATTGCTTTGCTTTGTTCAAACAAGTCGTTTAAAGAAACATCCCTAAAGGATCTGTAAGAATCTAGATGAGGGAAGGGGGCAAGCCACAGCATGGGGCCATTGTACGGTGGTTAACATGAGGGTCAGCCAAGAGACAGGAAGACAGTGGATTCCTGAGAGCTGAAGCTATACATGAACAATGTTGTGTTAAGATGAAATATAATTTCTTTTAAAGTAAAGATACCTTTGTGGTTTTCTGTGGAGTATGAAAGCAGGAATCCTCTTCCAGAGATGTGCAGACTGCTGCGAAAGCGGACGGTCAGTTCGCTGGAGTCCGTGTGGATCTGTGTAGGCTTGGGCATTGGACCACCGCAGTACTCCCAGTAAACTAAATGAAATGAAGGAAATTTATTAAACTTAATAAAAATTTAACTCTAGATAAGGAATTAGATTCACACTGAGGTATTAATAATACTAATGAAAATTAACATCCAACAAAACTGGGTTCAAAATTAACACCTGCCACCACCTAAACATTACCTATTATTTCATTAATTATATATATATATATATATATATATATATACATACATACATACATACATGCATACATGCATACATACATATATATATATATTTTGTTATTAGTTTAAGTATTTGCTATTGACTGTTTAAGTGCGGAATTTTGCCCGTCGTGTGTGTGTGTGTGTGTGTGTGTGTGTGTGTGTGTGTGAGAGAAAATGTGTGCACGTGTGTGTGTGAGAAAGAGAGAGAGAGTCACAGCGCAGCGTCGTTTGTGTGTGTGTGTGTGTGCGTGTGCGCGTGCGTGTGAGAGAGGGAGAAACGGTCACACAATAGCGGCTTGTGTGCAAACACATATGAGCTTCATCACTGTGTCTGTCACACGACTCTGTTCCCCTCTCGGGCTTGAACTGATGGTAAAACTAAGGACATTATTTACTCTCTTTCTTTACTATAATTTTGAAAGCTGAAGCTCGCGATTATGGAAAGGGGCCTTACATTTCCGACGTGGCTTGTGGTGTTCAGCCAATCACAATGCACTGTGCCAGTTGGCCAATCAGAGCAGACTGCACTTGTCGGAAGGAGCGACTTTGTAGAAAATGACGCGTTTGAGAGAGGCGGGGCATAGAGGACCTACAATAATGTACAGTATTTGAAAAATAATGTGTTTTTTGAACAATAAAACATGTCAACATATTCTGTTACACCAAATACACAAAATAATGATCTTTAAAAAAAGCATCATATGACCCCTTTAAATAATTAATTTATAGCTAGTAAAAAAAAGTTAACGGTTTAAGAATAAAAAAAAACAAATAAAATCAAACCGACAGTACAGATCTTAAACTAAAAAGTTCACTGAAAGGTCTCTAGTCTGCCACAAATGTTGTAGTAATTTATGAAACCAAAAAGGAAGAAATAGTGTGTTTCTGGAAAGTTTATGACATGTCTACTGACTGAAGGATAACACCACAAACACTGATGAGATTCTGATAAGCTCTGATGATTATCAGGACACTTTAATCTATGAAACATTATGACCGAACGGACCAAAGGGTCAACACATCGAGAGGTGTGAATGACACTACTGTCAAACTCTGCACCAACACAAAGCTTTAGTCATACAACGTCTCTCAACTGCTGTTTAAGAATCACTCAGAGAGGAATTCCAGCCATCCCGCTGCAGGACGCTTTGATCAGTGGATGTGGCTGAGGCTCGACTTTTAACAGCGTTTGTGGTTAAAGAGTTGGCTGGGAAGGAACCAGACATAGTGTGGGAAGATTCATGTCCTTCAGCCTTTTCTCATGATGCTGTTTGTTCTATCCACAGGAATGGCCCACACAAAGGGCAGTTCATCTTTCTGGCCAGGATGACCAAGACAGACCTCAGGTTTAGGGCTGAAAGATGATAGCCTAATAAGTCAGAACAGCCCATTCACCTCGAGCGAAGAGCTGCAATATCCTTTTCCTTCACTATCCATCATTCACAAAGCAGTAGGTGGGTACATTCATCGCACAGAGGTTCAGGTGTAACCTGCAGTTCTGTTGGGATTTTGGAAAGAACGGGGACACTCTAGACGAATTTCTCGTATCTACCAAGGTCTGCCAATGACCAGAAGGAAGCATCATGCTTAAAAGTAAAGAACTTCAAAATCTGTGAAACTTTAAAGGAACTTGGAATGTTGGAATGGATCAAACAAAACCAGACTGGCAAATACAGAAACGGAATGAATTCAAAAACTCTCAATAATACTTTTTTTTCCTTTTTTGAATCAAAGATGCCAGAATTCCATTCTGGCCGAATTTAACACTTGGATATAATCAATAATGAAATTTTAGCTGCTGTGGTATCCATATCCACACATTAACAGGATCAAAATAGTGCACAGATTCGTACAAAAAGTGCCAAAACATCAAGCTCATTCGAAAAAAAAAAAATCAGAAATAGTTGATAACACGTGCCAATATCCTTTAGGAAACAGGAAGACTTGGCAACATTTCACCATAAACTCTGAAAAATCCTCTGACACTGATTTCTGTGGTTTCCTCCTGCTTTACAGTAAACTTATCAATGTGTGACTGGTGCCGACTCATGACAGCGTTCTGATTTACAGCGCTTTATTCAGGTTTACTCACAGTAATGTGATTTAGAGGAGTTTAAACTGACTAAAGAGCATATGATCAACTATATCACAGTATGATTGCCCAAGAACAACCAGACTGAAATTAGATTTCTAAATACAGCAGTGTTTCCTACAGCATTCTGTTTCAGCCCCACGCAGCAACATTGGCTCAACCAATGGTATCAGTTTGTGGGACTGTATCTGTTTTTACAACCAAAGGAGGTTTGGGAAACCTGTTCGAAAATAATCATTAGGTTTGGTGCTACACTTTTAAATTCAAATGCAGCTGTCAGAATGTGAGACAGTTCTTCTTGTCGAAAAATGCATTAAAGCTTCAAGAAAACCACTAAGATAAAAACAACTTAGTCCACCAGACTTTCCATTAATCAAACAAGAAAGCCCTGATGACAAAAGATGACGACCTCAAAACACAAGAAGCTGTACCATCATTCACCACTGAAAACATCTGGTTTTCATATATTGTTTGACCCAGACGGAGGATCTAGTGACCACTAGGGAATTGCTAGATAATGGCTGAGAAAACAACATATTATGTAAGCACCATGTACAGCATGATTTAAAACAGCTCACCATTTTCTGCCCCATACGATCCTTTTAGAACCTTCAAATAGTCAGACTCGCAGTCCTTCTTCTCCATGTTCAGGTCTCCAAACTTAAGGACAATAGTGTGGCCAATTGGTACGTGGATCCGCCATTCACACCAGGAGTTGTTGGGGTAAGTTCCTGGGTAGTTCTTGGAGGACAGGACACCACTCTCTTGACCAAGGACATAATGACCACAGCCATCATCTGTAAAAGAAATATGAGAATTTGTTGTAATAAAGAATGCCCAATTCAGACCCAGGAAGAACCAGACCAAACACTCTCAATATTTAGAACTTTAAATATGGAAGTTCATTCAAAAAGTTTGCGGTCAGAGAGATTTGTATATTAGGAAATTACTTTAATTAATGCAAATATGCATTAAATTGATCAAAAGTGACATTAAAGACATTCATAAGGTTACAGAATATTTCTGTTTCAAATAAATGCTGTTTTTTTAACTTAAATTCAGCTTTGCATCACAGGAATAAATTAATTTTAAAATATATTAAAATCTGTTATTTTACATTGTAATATTGTCAGAATAATACTGTATTTCTGATCAAATGCAGGCTTGGTCAGCATAAGAGGCTTTTGAAAGTCAAGTTCTTCTTTGATTTTGACATTGAAATGTAAACATGCACTGATTAAGCTGTTTGAATGCTGCTAAAATCCACAAAATTCCAGCCAAAAATCAAGTCGTGCCAAAGGATCTTCTCCCAATAAATGAGCAAAATTTAAGGCATTTACAAGTTGTCAGATTAAACGTAACAAGGTATTTAATGGACCAACTATTTTTGCAATTCAGTTTGGTGTCACTAATGGTGAAGAAATCACCTTAAATTTAAGCTTTTAAAGCTTATTTCTTAGAAGACAATATTGATCCAATCCCCAGACTCAAACTCTATAAGATATCAAAACAGCAATCCAATCTATTATGTAACAGCAAGCAAGACTCCAAATGCACAAGAATGCCTGATTCTGTTGCAACAAAAGATTAGATGAACCCAACAAGCCAATGCACGCCAACCTACCGTAAACCAAATAATATTATATCAGCCAGCAGAAAGTTTCATTTACTCAGTGTTTCAACACGCACATGCCCCTAAGATAAGTCAAAACACCAGAAGAAGCCTATACTTAGATCTAAGTATAAGTTTTGTAATTAAAAGCAGAAGACAATACAGCACTCTTATTAGAGAGGAAATGAGATGTTCCTCACATATGCTCCCTGATCAGTGACAAAGGTGGTGTTAAAACCGTCAGCTGCTGGACACAAGTCATATGGATGATTCCAGGGTGAAGAGCTCCCACGCTGTGTATATGAGCATTTGTGCAAGTGTTGTCAAAACCGTTACTGTTCACTGATATGTTATGGCTCCGTTATGCCACTGTCTCCCACGGTAAAGGCACTCACACCTGTGATGGCACCACTAACTCCTTCTTTCCTTCCAGACAGCTGAGTCTCCAGCAGCCACGCAGGAACTTGGCGCTGATGTATGCGCATAACAGACTCAGAGACACCAGAGTTTCGTGACATTAGTGGCATTCTTAAATGAAACGAGAAATGAAATGGGACCGATGCTATAAATAGCTCCGGTGTGTTTCTTGGGGAATATTCACCTACACTAACTAAAAATGCTTTCTTTGACCTTAGCTAGTATTACGTCAGTGCTAAATACTAGCGGACACACAGTGGCCTTTGTGGTGGCGTCTGAACTCCATGCAGATGTAGGGTTGGGTCGGTGCAAAAAAAACTAACGGACGGAAACCTTAGGGCAGGTGGTGGAAGAATGAAATCACATGTTAATCACAGCCATTCGAACAAACTAAACATTGCCTTAAATGTGACTACACATTTAAAGGGATAGTTCACCCAAAAATGAAAATTCTGTCATTAATTACTCACCCTCATGTCGTTCCAAACCCGTAAGACCTTCGTTCTTCTTCGGAACACAAATTTATGCTGTTTTGTGTCAGCCGTGCCACACGGATACGTTGTTTTCCTTCAGATCAAAGCGTAAACAACGTAGAAAACGTTTCTGCGTGACACAGCTGTATATGATACTCTCCAAAATGGCGGCAGGGTGCCGCGGAGGAGACAAATTGTTGAATAAAGTCGTTATTTATTTTTTTTGCGTACAAAAAGTAATCTCATAGCTTCGTAAAATTACGGTTGAACCCCTGAGGTCACATGGATTATTTTACCGATGTCCTTGCTACGTTTCTACACTTTGATCGTGGTAATTACATTGCTGTCTATGGGAGGGTCAGAGAGCTCTCAGAATTCATCAAAAATATCTTTGTTTGTGTTCCAAAGAAGAACGGAACGAGAGTTTTGATTGGATGAAAATTTCTTGGTCCTACACCTTGAACAGAATATATAAATGCAGATATATACATTTAGACCACTTAACTTAATGATTGCTATTGGATGTGAAGAGAATTTCAACCAGCATAAAAAAAAAAAATGTTTCTGAAGACAAACACCTATTGCATCTTTAATGACAGAATTTTAATTTTAAAAAATAAATTCCCCAGTTGACTGATAACATTAAGATTTGCAAACATTTTTTTGTATTACAAGCTCTCTAAAATGTTGTTTACATATGCAAATGAGACTACTAATTAAATATGCACTAATTTGCACACAGTTCCAGAAATCTGAACATTGGATAAAGCCAGGTTCAAAATTCTTGTTTCATTTGGATGATATATTAGTTAAATGTTTTTAGAGAGGGGATTTTGAATATCTCTCCATAAATCAAAATCTCCATTATCACTCCATAAATCAGAAAACACTGTCAAACAGATAAAATGTTATATAAAATCAGGCAAATTATATATGAACAAACCTCTCTGTAAAAACCTTTAGAATATAAAAAGGAATAAAAACTGTAAAGTTTGGTAAAATTTCTGTCTAAGTGCATGTATTAAAAAATAATTCTAAAAGATAATGCCTTTAAAGATATATATATATGTGTGTGTGTGTGTGTGTGTGTGTGTATATCCTCCTCCTCATTGGAAATGTTTTAAAAATGGACTCTAAAACTAAGCCCACATCGAAATTGAACTGCAGGGTGATAAACCTTTATTTACAAATTAGGCTATGTCAAGAGTGCAAAAAGAGGCATCTTTTAGACATCTTCTTGAACAGCTATGAGCTATGAATGAAAATGACGAAACTGCACCGGCAGCATTTCATTTTCTTTACAGCACATTAACAAAAAACAATGATACTTATTCTTCATCATCGTTATTATAAAAAATATGCAGTTAATAAGTTACCAGTCTAAAACAGGGCTCGTCATGGGGCGCGTGGTCCGGAGCGCTGTATGACTGATGTAGCCTATCCGTTTAATTTAACTTTACTCCAAAAATATGAACTTACCTGAAAATACTTTTATCTTTAACGTGTTCGTTTATGTCCAATATTTAGTGTTACTGTTGGTCTTTAAAATAAATCTACTTTTGATTTTCACCTTGACTGATTTTTAGACATATATAACTTGTCACAGTAGGACGCGCGGTCCTAATAGCAATGTATGACTGCTGTATCCGAATATATGAACTAGCTGTTTTAAATATTTTTATATTTAACATGTTTTTCAGTATGTTTGAAAGTATATTATTTCGGTTATTGGTGCTTCCAGGCTCTCTCTCTCTCTCTCACGCACGCGTGGTTTAAAATCACCAAATAGTTATGAAATAGCACATGACAAGTACAGAGAGTCTCTCTCTTGCCCCCACCCACGCATGATAATATCGTGTATCGGCGATCTCACAGGCTGGCGATATGACGATATGAAAAATGACCATATCGCCCAACACTAATAATATATATATATATATATATATATATATATATACACACATATATATACACACACACATACACACACACAAGCAAGTAGATAACCATTTAAAAGTGTATTTTGGATGTTTTTTTTAAACTAGTCTGAAACAACACGTTATGAAAAGCCGAATAGTTTAAAATCTCAAAATTGATCAATGCATGAAAAAAAAAAGTTACCTTGTGTGTCTTGCCTTGAAGAATATTCTAGGTTATAAATTAAAAATGAATGAAGCATCATGTAGTCAATAATAACATTGATTCAAAATAACCAAACAATTTTATCTTGCATTCATCCCAACTGAGAAGAACATGACAGATCTTCAAAACCAGCTCTTTCAGCACGTTGAGGAACACCTGGCCATCATCTGCCCCAGGGTGGAACACAAGTATTCACAACAGTGAGAGTTCTGCATGTACAGACAATCCAACTGTCTCCTAACATGCACCAAATATGGGTTCACACTAGTTGAGGATATTCAACTTCCAGAAGGGGAGTTTTGCAGTGAATTATGCCATAGAAGAACCATTTTGGGTTCCCCAAAGAAACTTTTAGTGAACAGTTCTTAAAAGAACCATTTTTTCTTGTGTGAAGAATATTTTCTAAATCTAAAGAACCTTTTTTCCATTATAAAGAACTTTTTGTGCAACAGAAAGCTTCCACGGACGTTAAAGGTTCTTCATGGAACCATTGACTACATCAAAGGGAGTGATAGCATGAAATATTGAAGCATTCCATCCTTGATTGAAACACTTAAAGGAAAAGTTCACTCAAAAATAAAGATTCTGTCACTGTTTCAAATCGTTTTGACTTCATTTCTTCCATGGAAAACTTGCTGCTCTTTTCCATGCAATTAGTCCTTGTGGGAGTTTTCAAGCTTCAAACTAAATTCAAAAGTTAATATAAAAATGGACTGAATTAGTGAGTGAACTAAATCATTGAGCATTCCTGTACCTTAAACAGTAGAGCAATGTCATGGGTTTGATTCCCTGTAAAAGGATAATTTACTAAAAAATGAATTCCCTCATCATTTACTCACTCATGTCATTTCAAACCCTTAAGACTTTCTTTAATCTTAAAGCTCAACTCAAAGCTATTTTTAATGAAACCTTAGAGGTTCCTGTCTCTCCACTCAAAGTCAAGGTAACCAAAAGCGAAAAGATTCAAAAGGGTTATAAATCTGGTCATCACATTAAGCAATCATGTCTCTTCACAAGACTTGAATCAAAGCGCTTGATTCATATGGATTCATTTTACGAAACCTTTATGGCCTTTTCCAGATCTTTTAAGTTTTGTCTACCTGGTCTTTCAGTGGAGGTACAAATGATGAAACCTCCCAGGTTTCATTAAAATATCTTAATGTGAACTATTTTTAAAATGAACCAAAGCCTTATGGGTTCGGAACGACATATGGGTAAGTAAATTGTGACGATTTTAATTTTTGGGTGAACTAACCCTTTAAATGATAGCTTCTGCCAAATGCATGAATGTAAACCAACCAATTCATTGGAAGATCAGACTCAGAATGATTCACTCCCAAATCAAACATATCTGCTTCTCTCATGAACCCACCAAGGAGAGCTAGTGCAGATGTCAAGGTTTTCAATGAAAAATTATTTACATTTTGGTCTGTTTATCGCACAAAGCTATTATACGGCTTAAAAGTCATGGAACATAGTGCACGAGTCATTAGCTTCAACCAGTAAAATCTTTCAAAATTTCTCTATTTGTGTTCCAAGAAAGAAAGTAATAAAGGTTCAGTGAGCAAATAATGTCAACATTTTTATTTTTGGCTGATCTATTCCTTGAATAACCAAAGTTTTCTCCAGTGGTACTGTCTCAGTAAGCTACTTTGGATCAGGTCATATTGCGGAATTAAAAATGAGTCCTAAAGGAATATCCCACCAGTAAAAAGACCTCTGTGCAGCAATGAAATTCCAGAGTTATGTGTTTCCACACTGAAGATCGGATGCTGTTTTAACTATCAAGGCACTTTGCCTGCAATACAGTCCCACTGTGAGAGTGATTCTAGGGAAAGTTGTCCTCATGGACCGACTGCGCCAGCATGTTGTGTCAACTGCTGTTACAACACAGTCAGCACAGTTTCTAATGACCCAAAGCTGACACCAAATATCTTATCTACTATAAAGTGTAAGGACATCAATTTTTTAGGTGTTAAATCTCCAGCAATACTACAGTTTCAAGAAGAAACATGCAAGACGAAACTGTTCCTAAACACAAATTGTAAGGCAGCATGTGCATGTAAGCGAAAACACAAACATACATCCTAGTTCAGACTTTAAACCAAGACTATTTCTACAAGAAGTCAAACTCAATGCGCTCAAGAGTTCAACAAGAGCTTGTGTAGCAAAGTTTGAAACATTATATCTCCTCAGAACAAGCTGTACGCTCACTTACAATGATATCAAATCACAAATGCATGTTATATGCAAACAACTATACAAAGTCCTCCACCAGTAACCTCTGACGCCTCAGCAAACAGACCCTTTTGCTTCCGATCATCTGCCGTGTTTTCGTCCACTTACCCGGTTTTTCGGCGAGCACGAGCGGGTGAATTGAATATAAGAGAATCAGTCCATGCAGTAACGTGTGTCCAGACATCTCCACATAAAACCGCTGCGAATGAGAGTAAAACGCGAGGACGCATTGGAGAAGCGTCACCGGACCATGTTTACCGGGACAAACTCGTGTACGTGTGGCCGTGCGGATCCCCAAACGCCTTGAATGAACTCTTCCGTGTTTCTCTCCAACAGGCGGCACCAAGCGGTTACTAGACCAGTCTGACGGGTCTGTCTGGTGTCAGGCTGTTAGTATTGTAGCCTAGTATACATACTGAGTATGGTATGGATACAAAGTGATACTGAATAGAAGGAAAAGTGCTATCAATTAAAAATGTATAATAATACTATTTATTTATTTAGGCTATTTATTTATTCATTCTAAAATACGAAAATTATACAAAAAATACAGATTGAGCTATTATGATCTAGTGAATATTACATTCAATATTTAGTGTGTCAAAATGATGTGTATTTTTTCCAGTTTTGACGTCATTTCCGCTGCAACCAACAATTTAGTGTACCTAGTTACTAAAAAGAAAGTGCATAAATTGAGATGAAACATGACATATGGAGAAGACAAAGAAGAATCAAGGTAATTAATATATTTTAGGCTATTGTGTGTCGCATCCAAATCGAATTGAACTTTAATTGTCAAATAAAGCAAATTATGTCAAATAAGTGTGAAAATGTGATTTAATTGAGGGTATTTAGATTACATCATAGCTATGAAATTAGCCTTAGCGACAGTAGGCCTAAATGATCATTTAAGATATGGTTCATGACTTGGTTTAATGAGAGTAGAGTTTTCTGTGGTGGGTGTATTCACTTTTAGACATTGTTAGCAGGCAAGCAAACTCGAAAGAGTCTGAAAAGCGTGTTTTAGGAAAATTTCCAAAAAGTCTTCTGAATAAAAGTATTATATGCTGTAATACCAGGCAGTGAACGGTGGATTTCCAGTAACATATGGTCATTGATAGACTCCACAGCATATGACACAAAATCTGTGCCAGGAGAGCACAGGCTGTCTTTAACATCCTGGGCCATTAAGTTTTATTACTTTCATTATGAAAAACCCTGCAGACTGTCACCGTGCAAAGATCAGATGAATGATAATGTAGTAAAATGGCTGATTTTTGTATGTTTGATATAGCACACAGCAAATGCTATTGTAAATATATACAAGCATATATAATCTCTCTTTTTCTCTCTCTCTCTCTCTCTCTCTCTCTCTCTCTCTCTCTCTCTCTCTCTCTCTGTGTGTGTGTGTGTGTGTCACCTTATACTTAAAAAAAAAAAAAAAGAATCATTTTTATTTCTGCAGCCTTTGGACTTATAAAGCTATTGCGCTCTCTGCTGGAGAGAAATCAGTCTACACAGTCTACGGGTCAGTATAATTATTTCATTTCAGTTTGCAATTACATGTAATTTTTTATTATTATTATTAAAAAAACAATAATTTTTATTCTCTATTACATTGATTTAATGCTGCAACATTTTCTTCTCAGTACCAGATTATATGTGTATGTACTATGTATATACAGAATAAGGGTCATCCTTTAAAAAAAATGATCTTGTGAATTCATTTATACTCATACATTTATATGCACACAGTTTGTAATGTTTTAATAACAAAGAGTCACTGCTCCCAATGCTGAAGTAATCATGCTATAAAAATAACTAGTTTTACTAAAAATGTTTATTGGTTACGATGGAACTGAGAATTTTAATTTTCTTCTGTGCCAGTTCAAAAAACCTGTATAGCACCTAAACAAATTATAAGTTGATCTTTAAAATGATCAGAAATCTTGTTATATAATGGCTTTCACTGTTATGCTACAATACTGAGATATACAGTAAGTTACATATATTTTTCCACCCAGTGAAATCTAGTATTAAACGCTAGATGGTGCTGTTGGATATATTTATTTGATAACTAAACAATTCTGAAATATTTTAATGGGAATCAAAGCAGTTAGGAATATTATATGATAGAAAGTAAATGTAAACAGTGCAACAGCAAGGTCTGACTGTCTGTTGTAATAATAAAATATAATTATGCCAAATCTGATTTAGCCTACTGATGAGTGCAGGTGCTGTGTACCTGAGAAGTTTGACACAAATATATACAAGGACAAAATTCTGTTCACTAAAAATTTGAGTAATAAGTGGTCAGATCATTTTGGCACCATTATGGTCATAAGCACAAGTGCAGCTCATAACTGAATCATCTCAGACAGATGGTTTGAATGAAGAGTTGTAATGTAATACAGAGACCGTACAGTATTATGTCTCATTCACACTTGGGTTACTACACCTGTCTGAACAGAGCAGATACATGCTGTCAGTGATTAAAAATGTTTATTCTAAAATGTTACTAAAACATATTAAAGATCTTTCTTTCTTTCTTTCTTTCTTCAGTATGGAGAAGCTAGAAGAAAATAATAATATTAGAAAATAAGTTCATTTACTAAAAACAAAAATTTGGTAAAAGAAAATACGTAATTATAATATAAGTACTTATTAATTAATAAAATAAGCTAAACATTTTTATTTATTGTGCATCATATCCAAATCGAGCCTTAATTTTGTCAAACAATGCAAACTTTGTCAAGTGTTGAATAATCCAAATAATTATTTTATTGTGTGTATTTAGGATACATAAAATGTGAGCTATGATAGTAAGACAAAATAGGCATTTTATTGAAAATGTTTAAAATATCATTTGCACCACAGAATGAATGATAATGTAGGATATGGTTGATTGAGATTGAGATATGGCTTATGACTTTGACAGAAATTACCACAATCACAGAGTTCTTAATATAATATAATATAATAAGATATTAATGCAAAATTGATACAGGTTCTGTAGTGATCCAGCTTGAAAAAAGCCATGCATTTAGGGCCAATGTAATCAAAATATTAGTGTCATCTTATTTTCTCATACTGAAGAAGTTTGGCTCAATAGAAAGCTTTGGTCTTTATTAACATTTCATTTTAAATGTACAAATGAAATAATCATGCACCCTTAAAAATTGTCTTCTGTCATAACAGAGTGTTTCTGTTTCCCTGCTAACACACACACGCAAGTAACATACTGTACCAATAACACCAAACCCGTTTATTTCAATATACTCCTGCAGAGTTCAACGGCTCAGTCAATGTCTGACTTCATACATTTCTTCCATTTCTGCAGAGAAATCATACAGGACCTCCACTCTAGAGAATGACATCACGAAAAATGCTGTAGATTTATTTATCAATGACAACAAATCATAACAAAAATACCACAGCACCCCGAGGGTCTCCATAAGAGCGCAGGTTAGTGTTTCACCTCATTACTCACATACTACTTCAAAGATGACATTTTTACTTAAATTTGTGTTTTTACTTACTGGCACCACATTCCTCACATACTGTACATTTCGTTTAACACAATCAGCTGCCTTCAGATGAATTTTACCAGGATGGACACCGTACTGTATAGAAATTATAGGCTAGAATGCATTTGATAAGTGAGAATGCAAGAAAGAGTTTATCGAGTCAGAACAGAGACAGAAAAGTAAAAAGTGAAGGCAACTGGATGTGTTTATTTGCCACTGGAGTATTTGAGATGCATTTTTCCTTTAATTAATAAAGGATTGCTGGAATACCTGAGAGATTTCATCGCTAGATAACAAAGAAAGAATGGTGAGAGACCTTGGTAGCCCCTTTTTACATGAAGGATAGGCTATTGACTACACTTTTAAACTGATGTCGGGCTTTTCTGCTTTTGAGAACATGCTGCCGTATTGCGATTCAGTTTATAGGAGTGTGGAGTGATGTTAAGTGTTTGACGACGTGCCAAAAAACACTCCTCCTTTTTTGTAAAAGAGCAATTTAGAAGAATGAGGCAGATTTTACTGAAGAAAGCCAAGGTTATATTTCCTTTAGATTTTTCAACAATACAAGCCGTGGTATAGGTTGATCAACTGAAGTGACCTTGTATGTGACTTTAGGCTGAAATAAAATCCTTCATAGCTCTTTGACCGTGGCGGTTTCCTCACATGCAAGATTGCATCGCATACACTATTTTTAATGTATGTAGGCTGTGCTTTCTCCGACGTGAGCTGATTTTATGCAACATTGTGTCAACTTTTGTCACTTCATATTGAATGTTAAACAAATAGGCCAAGGCCTTTGGCCATGCAAAGCAATGCAATTGCATTGTCTTCTGTAAATAAAGATATAGGTGTCTTTCATAAACATATATTATTCATTAATTAAAAAATAATATAAATCACCAAGGCGAATTCCTACAAACCCTAGCTTTGCAGTTTACTTTCTCCTCATATGAGGTCTTTTATGAAATACTTAGTGTTATATATATTAAAAAAAAAAATTCTTCAGAGTGTACAAGGAGGATAGCAGATTTTTCTGTTACAAATAACATAGGCGAGCAAGCATGTAGTGTCCCTTTACTCTATTAATTGTCTTTCAACTTTGTTGCTTCATAATGGACTCCTAGATGAGGCTTCAAAGACATCAGAAACACTTCTGGAAAAAATTGAGAGGTGATGGAACTTGCTTTCATGCTTTCTGAGGCCCATAGACTCCATTTTCTGAAACCAAGCGCATGCTGTGGCACTTTGTAAAAATCACTATACCTTCATCTGGTTCAAGGTTTCTGAGGGATAATAGCTATTCTAGGCCAACAAAGGAACTGTACGTATAAATCGTGTCCGAGCCGAAACGGGTTTGGGTTGACAATGTTAGACACTTATTCTGACACTGGACTGAAAGGATTGAATGTGAGCAGGAAGTCCAAGGATACTGTGCTTACACTTGTGTTTCTGATGACTCTTAATGTCCTTGTGACTCTTATAAACCTTTAGGAATCATTATTAAACAAGGAAAATTTTTCAGATGGACTTCATGGTCAAGTTTTATAACGAAACATACTTTACCTCCTTTGTCTTAGACAAATCAAGGAAATGGTTAAATCAATTAAAAAAGGAAATTGAATAAAAAGGAATGTGTAGAAATGTTATGTCAATGCAACTGGGTCTGATGTATGATTAAATCACACAAACAGCTTATTTGTTGCTTTCAAGGTGCTGAAAATTGAGTTTTAAAACATCAAAACGTCGAGTGTTTTTAATTTATTTCTTCTGCGCTTCTTTTATGCTCTGCACCTCCAAATATGCCGTGTCTATATGTTTGATATATGGCTGTTTGGCTTTCTGATTTAACTTGTCATTGTGAGGGTAAAGTTAGAGGTTATGTTCAATTACACCAGTAAAACATGCGATGTGCGATTTTTCTTTTCAACTTTGATTTGAGCTGGATGGAATTTTTATTTAGCAGACACTCAAAATATTAGGTCTGTCTGCTGAGATTCGCCTTGTCGTGCGAAAATATCACAAAGCAATAGATAAACTTGCTTTCAATGTTAATGAAAAAAACAGGAAAGAGGAAAAACTTGACGCTTTCATGTCTTTTAATTAACTTATAGGAAACTGAGGTTTGAATGTAAAAAATTCACAAATATATGGTTTAAAAATCTTTTTTTTCCACTGTATTAGTACTTATAGATTTGAGGATTAATCCAGTCATGACCATTTTACCTTGCCAACACATCAAAATAAATATATAAATAAAGTGTATGTAAAACTGCAAAATAATAGGGAAAGTTTGACTATAAAGTCTTAGTTATAAAAGAGAAAGTTACAAAATTAGGATTTAATTTCGAAAATGTACCTTTTACTTTTATTGACTGAATTTCAAAAATGGAGTAACTTACATTCCAAACACAATATTTCCAGTTTTTGTATATTTTTGCCAAAAAAACAGGTTTGAAATGAAGCCATTATCGCAGCACATTACGTTTCTTTTGAACAAATCGGTTGAGTGAATGATTCAAATGACTCACTCTTAAGGCCAGTAACATTTTTTATTCCTGAATGAATCATTGTTTTTGAATGAATTGGTTCACTGAATAATTAAAAAAGACAGTCGCTTGTTGCCACCTACTGGCGTAACACTGTAACCTGCAGAAAGAGTTGCTGAGAAGTGTTGTTATTGATATAGATATTATGTATCTTAAAAGAGCCATTATTTCCACTATAAAGAACCTAAAGAAAAGATTCATGGATGTCAAAGGTTCTTCATGGAACCACAGATGCCAGTCAGAAAAACATTATTTTTAAGAGTGTTTATATATTTACATATATATATTTGTTTTAGTGATAATTGTTAAAATAGTTAGCTACCCATATTAAGGTGAACATAATGACCTATAGAATGAGTGTACTTGGACTCAAACTGACTGGAGAATTTGCAGGGCTCCAGTGTGTCCTGTCCCTGTAAGAGACAACACATCTCCCTTCAGTGCAACACAGCTGTCTGTGGAAAGAGAATACCCAGAAGCACCGTAACCCGTCACATCAATCTCTGCCCGCTTGACAGGCGCTATGCCCACCTGTTCGTGGGTACTGCTTTCCTGGCCACAGCTTGAGCTACGTGTGTGACAGTCAGTGGTCTGGCTGCTTGTGCTTTTCAAGCCTCAGATTACGTATGGGCACTTTTATGACATCGGCTACTGTTTATATCACAATCTTTTATATTTAATCTCCAATTGACATGACATTTCAAGCAGTAATAGCAGTGTGATGTGGTATGACTTGCTATTTTAAATGATATTTTTACATTTTTATATAATTTTGTTAAATATTTTAGAATATAATAAAATGAAATAAGTATAAATAAAATATAATAAATAATAAAGCTATACAATTATATTTTATTTTTTATATATATTATTTGATTATTTATTTGTTTTTCTATTGACTGATTTATTTATTAATGACTTAATAATGACATAATTCTTAATTTACTATTTAAGTGTACTGCACATAATTGTAAAATATTTTTGAAAGAAATGGTGAGTTGTTACACTATCTAAAATACATGCATTTGCATTCCCATTTTAATTTAAACCTCATTTTGCTTTTTTTTATATGCAAAGTACACATAATCAAAATGTTAAATAGATCTTACATCATTTAGTAGGCTATGCACTTAATCTGATTTGATCATTATGATGGAATTTAAGCTAAATCTTTTGATTTAATTGCATCATGTCTTCTCAAGATAATCACAGAGACAAATCTGATTTGAATATGCATTGAGCACAGGTCTGATGAAATATCTTCAAATTTTGTGCTAATATTGTAATATTAGTCATCAGGACTGAACGTATAAATAACACATGCTACAACTGCTGTGGAAGTGTGACTGTCTGCATGACTGGGATCCGTCAGATCGCATACACTTTTAGTCACCATGACCTGATCATGTACTTAGTCGACATGCAAGCAACAATACAGACTTGTTCAATATATTCAACAGTTAAACAGTTAATACAACTCATATACTTAATTAAATTGTGTTTATTTTCATTATGCTCTATATGTGACAAATAGAAAGTAGGATAGAAATAAAACAAATCATATGAAGACTAGAATAGTCTAGAATAGTTCAGCTTTACCATTGTAGAAATAACAGATTTATTTTTAAATATAATTTATTTAAAATTGTAATAATATTTCATAATACTCTTTTTACTCTATATATGCAGTCTTGGTGAGCATAAGAGACATAAAAAACAAAAAAATCATTCATATATGTATAAATTTACTAGTAATTTCTGGGTGAAATGTGTTTCTGCATCATTTTTTTCAGTATACCTTCTGTTGTGGCACACTCTTAAAAATAAAGGTGCTTAAAAGGTTCCACAAAGAACCATTCAGTCAAAGGTTCTTTAAAGAACCATCTCTTTCTTACCTTTTTATAATCTGAAGAACCTTCTTTCTCCACAAAGAAACAGAAAGGTTCTTTAGATGTTAAAGTTTCTTTATGGAACCATTTAGACAAAAAAGGGTCTTCTATGGCATCGTGAAGCACCTTTATTTTTGAGAGTGCCTGTTGTCATAAAAGTTAAACATGTTAAATGAACTGTATCTTTTATTTGCTTTTGTATCCAATTCTTTAGAGTATGTATCTACAGAAACTGAAAATAAAGCAACCGTCAGAAATACTCACTAGTGTAAAAAGTGTGACAACATGCCCCGATCTCCCTTAAAACCAAACATCACTTTGATGAGTTGTTCCATTATTTTCATTTAATTTGTATGTGTTTGCTGAAGTGAAACACGACATTGAAAGTGTTAAATGAATTTGACAGTTTAAAATCTAACACATATTATCAAATGTTCGACAGACAGCGATTCACAAGCATTCTTACACATCTGTGGTGATTAAACACATTTACTGGTGACCTTCTCTAGAGGTTTACCTTCTCTAGGTAAGCACACTAGTTCAGTTTAACACTCTACAGATCACTTCTCTTCCTGAATCTCTTTCCCCCATTCCTTTCTCCTTTAGTTGCTGCTTTCAGCTTAATGTATCTGAAGTCCATTAGTAGCCTCTTCGCCTCCCCCGTCCCGTAAAGACCGTGCACCCTAAAGGCACGGCCCTTAATGGCAGGGGTGGTTGAAAGTGAGCTCTTAACGGATCCACGGCAGGAAGTCAGCGGCTCTCACATTACCTGGCCAGGTAAGACGATGTTTGTTTACTTTTATCACTGCGAGTCCGGAGGTCATGGGACATGAAGATGTGCTGAAGCGTTAGAAGGTGGAGGCTTGTTGATGTTGAAAAGACTGACACTCAATCCTGAGATCCAGGACTGAGGCGAACACATTCCTGAAAGCAGTCATATATCTGGACCGACAGTGGTTCTGCTTGGGCTGTGCAGTTAAATATTAGATCCTCTGATGTTCTCTACAACCTAAACAAACATGTGTGTCTGCAATGGTAAACCAATGGTGGTAATTTTCTGAACAAAAGTGAATAAAGACGATGAAGATGTTGAGAGGCAAACATTTTCATTGATCATCAGGTTACCTAGTTACGTCGGTGGCAAGCTGAAGTGGATAATGAAATATGTCATAAATTGACCTTTGATATAAATTTGACAAAACAGAAATATGTACATAGTGCAATATATACACTATATGGTTCATGAGTTTGAGCTCAGTAAGATTTTTTTTAATGTTTTTGAAAGAAGTCTTTCATGCCCACCAAGGCTGCATTTATTCACTTATTTCTGTGATGAAAATCTGAATTTTTATCAGTCTTCAGTGTCACATGATGCTTCAGAAATCATGTGCACATTAATTCATTTCTAATTATTATCAGTGTTGAAATTTTTTGTGAAAACTATGATACTTTTTTCAGGATTTTAGTTTGTATATATATATATATATATATTAGTGCTGCCAAATCGATTAATCGCGATTAATCACATCCGAAATATATATATGTATATATGAAATGTATATATGTAGCGCAATCTCTCTTCTGAATTGCGAATAGCAAAAATGCATCATAGACGAATGCTCTAATATTATTGCATATAATAACAGCGACTCTTGTGAAATAGAATTTAAAGATATGAAAGATAATGTCTATATAGTAGTAATAAATGCATGTGTATTGTCTTAATTTCTCCAGTAATGATAGCAGAACCATTAACGTCAGAGCTTATCGATACTCTGGTCTTTCATAATTTAGCCCCGGGGCCCATTTAATACCGGGTTTCGGTACCCATCCCTGATTGTTTGTTTGTTTGTTTCAATTCTTTTTGCAATGACCTTCAACCCTGGAATGTGATGTCAACATTCTCAAAGCATGTTTTGAAAAAAAAAATAGAATGAAGTATTGATAATAATTAATATTGCTCAATGATTTAATAATATTTTTTCAGTCTTTTAGGACCAGAATCAGTAACCTCTTGATATATACCACTAAAACAAAGCAGCATGTTCCTCCAGAAGCCAAGCGTCCAGCCTTCTTCAGGGCTTCAGAAATGGCAGTCAGTAACAGCTTTGCTTCCCCCAAGTTGGCCTGAGTTACTTGGTCAAGTTGCTGCGATTAACACTGAGAACCTGACGTGTGAGACAGCAACCGCCCGGCTGTGATCAGAGCAGCCTTGATCCATAAAAAGACCCAAGGCCCTCGATACGAACATGTGAAGGTAGTCCTGAAATAGGAATATCCACATGAGCACTATTTACCCTTTCTGTTTTTAATGTTCTAGAATGTTCTGTTCCTTTAATCTGTGCTCAGTGTGCAACACGCTAATTTAAACGCTGCCTTAGATTAGTGCGGCATGACAAAAAAGTATTCCCACAAACTATTTTGTTTATTTTATGAAAAAACTTCTCACTGATAGGAAGTAGGGTAGAGTGGGTAAAACGCCCCCCTGTTTTTCCCAAAATAACCACAAGATAAAGTCAAGATGAATTTTTATTGTAACTATGGACTACATTGACAAGAGTGATGTAGAAGTTTTCACCATGAAGCTTACGCTGGTGATGTACATGAGAGAAAATGGATTGCACAGTAAATGATCTCATTTTCAGCAGTAAGAAAAAAAGTGTTTTAAAGCTTGTTGTTTTGTAGAAGATCACAGTTATGTATGATATGAGAACAGTAGGGCCTGTATAGGGAGTATGTGTTATTTAATAAAAATATAATTATATTTTCAGAATGACATAATTTTTTTCTCAAACATAGTCAGTGGGGTAAAACGCCCCCAGGGCGTTTACTGTAGTTATTCTGTTCTGAACATCAAATCATTTGTTTTTAATCAAAAGTATTCTAACTAGTTGGTTGAATAAAAATATTTGGATTTTTTAATTAAAAACCTCAAGTTAGCATCAGGTAGCTAGTTAGCTAGCCAGTTAGCATCAGCTAACGAAATGTTTCAAATAGGCTATTATAATTTTGTAATTCATAATTATTGATTACATTCTTTTTCATTTTAAGCTAAAACTGCCTTTACTCTGATTTTACTGTCATGTTTAAAGAAAATTGCTTTGTCAGACTAGGGGGCATTTTACCCCACCTATGGTACAAATTTATTTTTTGTTAAAAATCTAATAATATGAAAACTTCTCATACTTTGTTTATAATTGATGTCATTGTCACTACAACTATGATAACTTTTCTGAACACATTTAACTTTTGTTGCACAGAAAAAAAATTACACAGTCCTTAAGGGGGGGCGTTTTCCCCCACTCTACCCTAATTGTTCAACGATTGACTCTTCATTCTCACACAGTCATGTTCTGTCCATTTGTCTGTCATCATCTGCAGGTAAAAGCGGCTATTTGGGACTTGAGGTTATTTAATGTGTCTGATCCTGGTATGCTGAAAAACGTTAACTTGAAATAAGCATATTATTGTGTGCTTTGTTAACATTTTCACTGAATAAATGACATGGCATTGAATTAGCCACAGAGAACCATAAACAAAACTCAGTGAAAGTCACTCTGCTGTATGTTTTGCTTCTACGCCACAGTAGACATTTTTGACAGCAGGAACTTGACTGTTTTGGTCTCTGTTTCGCCTAAAAAGGTCCATATTTCCAATCAGTAGTTGTAGAAGTGACAAAACGCTTGCACATTCTCGGATTGGTTAATGTAAGCTGGCAATGGATTTGTTGATGCTTGTATTTCAGCAATGAGCTTTGGGTCTGGCCAAATGTCCTGTGTTTACATGTGTTCTCACATTCATTTAAAGTCTATCGAGGTGCACACACTGCCAGGGGATGACGTGAATTTATAGCACGAGAAATGTTAGCAAACCTAAACACAGTCGTGGAAGAGCCCTGTTGAAATCACATATTGGTTCAAGCAGGCTTGTGATTCGTCCCATTCACCCTGCTTTTAAAATCCTTCATATGCCACCTAACCCAAATGCCTGCCGTGAACAGAACAAAGTCCTATTTGAATCCAAAGGCTTTGTGTTCTCCATCAGAAGAACTGTAGCAAAGCACAACAGTTATGTGAGGAATTCCCAGATCAAGACCTTTGGATTCATTTGCTGCTGTAAGGTGTGTTCAGCTTCGGTGAAAAGCCAAACACTGTGCACTGGAGTGAAATGCGATATCTAGGCTTAGCACTTCAGACACAACATCATCTCCTAGATCTGCACGATGCTTAAAAGTTAAAGTTACGCTTCATCTCCACACATTCAAGGCAGGCTGAGTGGAATTTGATTATAGTGAAAACCCTTAAGCGGCATTTTAACATAGTGCAGAAATTAAGGAAATTAATCATTTTAGATATATTTCTTTGTGTGTAGTTTTATTGAGCAAAGAAACCTCTGAAAGCATTTAGAAATCATTCTAAAGCTTTCAAAAATGATAGTGGTTGTACCGTGCTACATTCATGGTATCAATATACAGTACTTTGATATATACCACAATACTTATTTTCGTATAATGGTATGTACATGGTATTATAAAGAAGTTTTAACAAAAACCAAAACCTGAAAATGTTTTGCAAGAGAAAGTACATATGTTTTTATAATGTTTTTACTTGAATTTTTGTATTTATATATCAGTTAATTTTGTTGCAAAATGTTATTTTAGTTTATTTATTTCAATTATTTCTGTGGTTATACTGAGTGTAAAGAGTCCACTGAAGGCGAGCGTAGTGAGAACCCAAGTGCAGTTTATTTACAATCGTGAAATCCAAAATCCAAACATAATCCAAACAGACGAAGACTTGACTTGACATGAAACAGACTTGGCTTGAAACAGACGTGGCATGAACAGACTAGACTCACCGACAGCAGGTTACAACATCAATACACGACAAGGCTAAAGGCAAAGACAAGGCTACTTATAGCAAACAATAAAAGTCACATGACATGAACAAACCAATGGGAAACAAGACACATGACTAGGACAACCAATCAGAACGTGACACATTGAACAAGGGAACCAATAGCAGGAATACATGAGGGCAAGGGAAGCATGACACAAACAGGAACCATAACTAAACTTCAAAATAAAAGACATGAAAACATGAACATGAAACAAACCCCAAAACAGACCTTACACTGAGATACTTAAAGGTATTTGTAATATAATATAATATAATATAATATAATATACTTATATGTAAGTTAATATTGTTAAAATCACTTTGTATAAATCATGTTACATAAAATCCCCAAATTTTTAGTTTTTTTATTTTATTATTTCTATAGTTAGATATATACTTGCGGAAATATGTTTCAAAATATATTTCAAAAACTATATTTTCTACAAATATTTTAAGCATTTTGGTATATTTTTGAAATTATAATTTATTTATAATATAATACTATAATATTATATAATCTCTTTTTTAAAAAACTTGTATTTATTAATATTATATAATTATATAATATTTAATTTTTATGTGAATTTATAAGTTACTGCATGCTGTACAGATCCTATAACATAAAGGTCACAAAATTCAGTTTCTGAATTGGTTATTTATTCGAATTTATGTATAATGAGATACTTTATTTAGTATATAATATTAAGTATATTTTACTTTTTTTTAAATAATTTTATAATATAATATGATACTTATATTAGTATTTAAAATGACTAATATAATCAAGTAAGCAATGGTTCCTTCACTATTTATGTGGCATTAAACAATGTGACATTTAACCTTACAAAAGACTTGTGTTTGAAGTCAAAGGTCTGATGTTTGTTCAGGAGCATTGTGTTGTCCGTCCTCTACTGAATGAGTGACAGCCCCAGGCTTTAGGGTTTAGGCCAAAGATAAAGGTTTCACAAACCTACTGGTCTTAGATGTGGGATCAGCGCCATTCTCCATCCATTAAAGCGTCTCTCCAGTTCTCCGACCTTAAAGAAGTCATTACCCTCATAATTAAAATTGTAATATCAATCCTGTGACATGCTTCAAATAGTTTGAACATGGTTTTGTGCTAATTAATTAGCTATATTAACAGTATTACCTTAGAACTGTGGTGCAGCAGTAAAGCCCTTGATACAGAAAGGGCACAGCATTCCTGGGAACATAGTTTTGAGTCTGGCCTGCTTAATAATAAAAGTCAAAAAATAACAAATTATGCAAATCTATCTTTGTGATCTTTACACTGAAGTTGTGCATCAGATGTCCATATTCAAATACTTACTGCTTATGTTGGCTAATGTGAAAAATACCACCAGCAGTGGTGTGAAAATTGACAGCCATGTGGCACTTGTGGATGTTCTGAATGTCATATAGAGCTTGGCCTTCAGCTCCGGCATTAGCGAGGTTCACATTCCTCAACCACTAGGGCGAGATGTTATCACACACACTCCAACATCTGCCTCTTCCGCCTGCAAAGAGAAAGAGATAAAAACCACAACCCTCATCATTTACTGCATTTGTAACTGTTTCAGAAAAGACCACACAAGAAATAGGTGACATGCTCAATTGGTTGTCATCAGGGTACAACATGAGATCTTAAAGGAGCAGTTCAGCTTAAAATGGACATTCTGTCATCATTTATTCACCCTCATGTCATTCCGAACCTATATGATGTGGAATTTTCATCAAATGTTGAAAGTGTCAAGCTCCAATAATGACATAAAGCACTATAAAAGTCTCATAATAGTAGTCCATATGAATCAAGCACTATATTCCAAGTCTGTGAAGTTGTGATAAAATGTATAAGCTCTCAAATCTAATTCATGTTCAAATATATTTACATATTGCACATCAAGAGGTCTTAAATGATATGTAACTGATGCAGTTTTAAATGTGCACATATATAAATAGCACATACACTATCATTCAAAAGTTTGGAATTAAAAAAAAAAGAAATTAAGCAAAGATGCAAAGATATATATATATATAATTTTTTTTCTTTTTCAAATAATCCTGAAAATGATCATGAATTCCACAAAAATATTAAGCAGCATAACTGTTTTCAGCAGTGATAATAGTCTCTTGAGCTGCAAATCAGCATATCAGAATGACTTCTGAAGGATCACGTGACACTGAAGACTGGAGTAATGATGCTGATAATTCAGCTTTGCATTACAGGAATAAATTACATTTTAAAGTATATTAAAATAGGAAACAGTTCTTTTAAATTGTAATAATATTTCACAATATTACTGCTTTCACTGCATTTTTGATCAAATAAGTGCAGCACTTGTGAGCATAAGAGACTTATGCAAACATAAAAAAAGGATTTCTGTGTAAATGCCTGTAGAAGCCAAAGGTGGTCAATGTTAGATGTCTTTTAACATACTCACTCATCTTCCAAGTATGATTTAGCATTAGGGTTGAGTTCTTTTATTAACAGTAAGCTGAGCTGTGGCGCAGTGCCCGTCGCTGCCCACAGTGTTTGTGCAGCTCAAAGTGTGAGAGTTTATTCAGAGGCTAAATAAAAAACAATTCCCTCTGTGATTTGGCCAACACATGTTTACATTCGCATCTTGACTATTGAGATTGGATTACCACGGGCGATACACTGAGATTATGTTTGCCAGAAATCTGATGACAGAGCTCTGGTCGCTTATTATAGAATAAATGATCGCTGGAAGCTGTAATGCTTTGTAGTTAAGTGCGCTCATTCGGACAAATGAAGGAGAGCTACAGCCAGGGGCGCCCCCAAGGGGTGGCCACGGCCACCCCTGTATAAACTCTGGCCACCCCTGTGGCCACCCCTAGGATGATTTTGCAGTGGGTACTATTAATTTAAATGCATAATGTAAATTCACAATAGTTTATGAAGTGAAAAAAAAAAAAAAAATGCAGCGCCCGCTGCAGCCACCAAAAAAGATTGTAGATTGGCGCCACCAGAGTAGCTGCAGAGTAGTAGTCTCGGTCACACCGCTCAGGCGACCACTAAACAGCGCTGTGAGATCCGGTGCGAAGCGCGAATTCAGCAAAGAACACATATGACTAGTGATTTAAACTAGTTTAAATCCGGATGAAACAGCGCTGACAAACAGGAGAAACACTGTGTGCAACGACGATATAGTCAGAAGGCTTTTCAATCTACAAATCACCATCATTTACCATGGATTTACTAGTAAAACTAACGTTAACTGCACCATGGTATTGTGTCAGAAATGTCATGTGGGATATTCATATCGAATTTTATTTAATAGACATATATTAAATGTATTAAAGGAGTAATGGAATATAATTTACAGTATTTTTTGTGATTAGTGTGCATTTATGTATAGACCACTGTTTTTCATATAAATACCAAATAAAACCCATATAGTTACACTTTTACCATGGTATTGATGTGCTATATATGTGTGGTTTTAACGAGTATATTGCGAAAAGCAAACAAAACACCTTCAGAGTGCGCGCATACATTACGTGATGGTCTAGAAGGTTAGACTAGTGCGCATGCGCATTTACAGTGCGTTCTTTCACTGCATGAATCAGTCTATTAAAATGCATTTAGAATTATCACATTATTCAAGATATGAGGCAGAAAATGTATATATTTATATCATTTCATATAGTTACTATCACACGAAGAGTGACGTTTAATTACAAATGTGATATTGATTTTATACAACAGTTCAATAAACAAGAAGTTAATATGAAGAGACTTACGTTTTAGACACCATATATATAATCATATTATTACATTAACCTGAACCAAAAGTAAATACGTATAACACACATTAAGTGGAACTTTTAATCATTTTATTTTTTATTTCATTATTTTGGTGTGCCACCCCAAGATTTGCTGTGGTCTCATCTGGCCACCCCTATTAAAATTTTCTGGGGGCGCCACTGGCTACAGCACAGCAGCATCCAAAAGTTTCATGCTCATTCAGACTGCATTTGCCTCTTCAGATGTTTGAGCCAAGGAGATTTTAAATGCAATTTCCAAAGAAAAAAAAGAAGTGTATCTTTTGATAATTAAGTTGTACAATTACTATGGGTAAGTGTTTGTCTAAACAGCTGGCAGAAATCTCATATTTACATTTGTTTATGTGTATATATATATATATATATATATATATATATATAAAATTTCAAGCAAATAATACTATTATTTAATATGGTAATATAAAAATATTACATTTATTTCTATACATTTTATGATATATGTGATTATTGTATTTGTTGATATAATAAAACATTATATTTATAACATAATATTATTTTAGAATTAAATATATAAGAATATAATAACATATTAATAAATGTTTATATTATTTATATATATATATATATATATATATGGGAAAACAATTGATAATATATTATATATTTGTATGATATATATAATTGATATCACATTTATTTAAACATTTTATATATTATATTGTGTAATTACTGTATAGCCTATTTGTTTAATAAATTATATAAAGTGTGTGTGTGTGTGTGTGTGAAAACAATTATATAAAATATTACATTTATTTGTATACATTTTAAATATCATATGTGATTGTGGTATGCCTATATTTGTTTATAATTTAAAATGTTATATATTTTTATTTATATAATTACATTTATTTATTTAAATATACAAAATATTGTGTGTGTGAAAATATTTAAAATACACATTTATTTCTATTCATTCTATATGTGATTTTTGTGTTTATATATTAAATATTATATAAATATTATGTTTTATGTAATATTTAATAAAATATTACAATTTGTCAATTTAATATTTTATCACAATGCATATTTAAATGTGAATAAAATGATATGTGAAGGAAGAAATAATGTAGTAATTGTTAGTACTAGTAGTAGTAATTTTGGTTACACTTTATGTTAAGGTGTCCTTGTTACAGTGTAATTAATTAACTGAGTAATATTAAGTAATATTAATTAACTACATGTAGCTACTTACTAGATAGTTAGGTTTAGTATTAAGGTTTGTCTTAGGGTTACTTGCATGTAATTATGCATAATTAGGCCTACATGTTTTATAATAGTAAGTACATGTAAGGTGTAACAAGGACACCTTAAAATAAAGTGGGTAACACTTTATTTTAAGGTGTCATTGTTACACGTTACATGTACTTATTATTATAATAACAATAAATTATGCATAATTACACACAAGTAACCTTAAGCCAAACCCTAATCCTAACCCTAACAATGTAATACGTAGCTACATGTAGTTAATTAATATTACTCAGTACTTAAATGTATAATTACACTGTAATAAGGACACCTTAAAATAAAGTGTAACCATAAAGTCATAGTTTTCAACTCTCATAGTTTTAAAACACTGTAAATGTGTTAAAAACCACAGCCCAACCGATAATAATTTTACCAGGCAGAGCATAAGAGTTATCACATGGTCATTTAACTTAACTACTTGATTGATAGAGAACATTAGACTCAAGCTGATTAAAATACCATTGGCCTGTTGATCTGCTTTTGAAAGTGTGGGGAGTTGACCTTTCACATGGCTGACGACGGTCCCTTCGACAAACGGAGGGCAAAGTGACAACTGGCCGCGGATTCCTCGACGCCACTCCAAAAAAGTACACGGGAGTTGCGTTTGAATTTTTGGGATAATGTGACTGACAGCTCGGCCTCTCACCCCTAATTAGTGCTCGGCAATTTATGAGCTACTGCCGCGAGATTATGCATCAACATCACAAATCCTCCAGTCAGTGAAATGGCGGATATCGAGTGTCGCTCAGCTCTGCTAGTAATTGCGCGCGGCGCGGCTCGAAATAGTCCAGTCATGCTAATATTGGCGCGGAGTTACCGGGCAGGGATAAGCTTTGCGTAATCATATGCTTACAGATTTATGAGCACATTAGCATTTGTATATCTACTATATTGTATGTAATGTTTTATTTTTCTATCGCAAATAATAAAAAAATAATACTTACCTACCCTATTTCACACTGGGATGTGGTCAGTGTTTTAAGTCAAAAGACCAGTTACACATTTTTTTTAAATGTTGGTTTAAAACATCTGTTTTAAATGAGAAGGTTTTTGCAAATACTATAGCTACTCTATTTTTGCACACCATACTGAAAACCACACTGCCATACATACTGTTCTTCAGAATAGTCCTGTACATTTGAATTGTTTCATCTTTCCTAATTGTTTACTTTGTGAAGCCATTTCATTAAGCCTATAACCATCAGAGCCCATATTGTGTGACAACATGCCCCACTAAAGGTCAAGATGTATAGGTCTACAGAAAGTAATGTTAATTCAGAAATGTTTATACAGAAACTGACATTCGAAAAATAAACTGACAGCCCTGGTCTCCTCTACACTTGCAACTTTTCTATATCCAATATTATTTATTTTTTTCTAGATAATTTATTTAATTTTTGTTCATATAGTGAGCTTGAACGGCACATTTCATTGTCAACAGTACTGAAAACTGTAGTTGTACATATGACAAATATAATTAACTCAACTTTGAACTCAAGGGAGACAAACAGGCTACAAATACAGCCAGAGTGACCAGAGTTTCAATGTCATAATTTATAAAATACCCATACTTTTGCTGTCACAAAAAATCAAGATGGCTTAGTAGTAACCGCTCATACTAGTTCTACATTTTGAAATGTGACTTAATCTGCCACATGAACTCCTTGAGTTTTTCATGCACCCCCATGCAGCACTTTAGGACGCTCCTCAGTGCTGCTTTTAAAAAAGAGGCCTTTGTTTTACCCACTTAAGCAAGAGAAACCCCTGGCCACACATCTCTTGTCCATCATTGCTGTTGTCATAAGCCAATATTAATCTACAGCTGTCCAGTATTCACTGCAACCACAACCAAAAAGAAAAGGATCAAATGGCAGCGTGATAACATTCACTCTCACACTTTCTTTCTCGCTTCTCATTTCCTTTTCATGGCCTGACTTTATGGCTGAGTGAACAAAACATCACACAGATTAAAAGTAGCCCGTGTTTACATTCCTACTTATGTCGCGAACATATTGATGCAGAAAAATTTATAGTGAAATAAATAATTTAATCTCTGATGGTCTCGCTTTTGAAGGTTGCAGCAAATTCATAATAATCTTTTGTTTCCTTCTTAAGAGCAGAAATAAATTTCAAGATGTTTCTGGTATGAAAAGATGCCACTATACTCAAGTTTGTATAATCAATCGCTTTTGCAGTCTTTCTCTAAAACACATAAGAGCAGCAAAAAAGTGTATATCGCCTGGTTTTATTTCCATTTTTGTTTTGTAGGATGAAGATAGACAACTGGTAAAAACAGACAACGCCTCATTCTCCTCAATGCACTGGAAAAATACTTTCAAAGGTAATATATTACATGTCATACATTCAAATACACCGTGGTGAGACGTCACCCTAGGCTGACGGTGACTGAAAGTGGTTGTTAAAAAAAGTACAAATGAAAGAATCAATATTTCTGTCATGCTGTTTGCTAGCACTGGACACACTAAGACACATAAAGTATATACAGTACAGCTTAATGGTGTTTGTATCTACTTCCAGTTGAACCCACACCACTCCTCACAAAAAAATGAAAAGCCAAACCAGTTGTTCCCTTTCGCTGTGTGTCCAGATACAACAAAACGCCTGTTCAACGAAATCCAGGGCGCTCGCTCATTCAAACGGCGCACAGAGCCGTTGTGTGTGCGTCTGCTAAGTTCCACAACAGTTGTCGGTGACAGGTGCTGAAAGCAATATAGATAGAGTCAAGTGGCTTCAAATAGCCGCTCTCTGTCTTCAGAGATGTAGGGAATGCTGCTCTCGCGTCAGAAACTCGGTCATTACATATAGCCGGTCCATCTTTTCTGCAAGCTCGTCCCCTTAAAGCAACGTTTGTCCTTTTTCGAATCTCATTTTGGGTCCGTTTCGCTGAGGGTCGGGGGAGGGAAGGAGCGAGAGCAGCTGCTAGTCACACTACTACAGTATGTTTGCTCCTCTTTACTGTCTTTTCTCTATCAAGAGAGAGAAAGAGAGTTTTGCATTCATCCGAAGGGTTCAGCTTAGGATGGTCCCGCTGCAGAGGGTGTAGCGCCGAGCTGCAAGTGAGACGAGAATCTGTTACAGAAAAGCCAGAGAAAGACAAGCCAGCGGAGAAAGAAGCGGCCGCAGGGCACTAAAACCAGTACAAGTCCTTGCTCTTATCCTGGCTCTGTAGACCTGAGAAGAAGAAGGAAAAGGAAGAAAAGGATAAAGAAATGAGGAAAGGGAAAACAAGCGGCAAATACAGAGAAGTGAGAAGACTTGAGGCAAAGAAAGCATTAAAGAGTGAGAGTGAAAAGTGAGGAATGAATATGTCAGCAGAGCAAAGGTCAAAGTCAAAAACCTTGAAGATAACTAGATTTAAAACTCAGAATATGTACTTCAAGAAGCTCTTAGACATTATTATTTTGCATTATATGTTTGAGGTTTTTGAGCTGGCTTCTTCATGCTGCGATTTTAACCTATGGTGGCAATAAAATGTATTTTGATGCTTTAAGTCACACTTTAAAAATCTAAATGTCATTGCATTATATAACAAAATATTAAACTGAGTGGCATTTGCAGACAAATCATACTGGAGGTTTTCTCTGAAATAACTTCAATTTTCTTCGCAATTATTTGAAGTGATGTCAAAGTGATTTTAGTGCATGATGTCAGTTCTCCTAAAATTCACACAGGCGTCCTGACAAAGTAACACAGGATTAGTTCATCACATTAACTACACTATGTTCAAAAGTTGGGGGTCAGTAAGGATGCGTGAAATTGATCTAATGGACAGTAAAGACATTTATAATGTTACAAAAAAATTCTATTTTTAACTCAGCAAATAATCCTGAAAAAATGCAGCACAACGGTTTACAACATTGATATTAATAAATGTTTCTTGAGCAGCAAATCAGCATATTAGAATGATTTCTGAAGAATCGTGTGACACTGAAGACTGTATTAATGATGAAAATTTAGCTTTGCATCACAGGAATAAATTGCATTTTAAAATATATTCAAATAGAAAAAAGATATTTTAAATTATAATAAAATTTCACAATTTTACTGTATTTTTGATCAAATAAATCCAGCCTTGCTGAACATAAGAGCATAATCTTACCAGCCCCAAACTTTTGAACAGCAGTGTATGTTCCACTAAAATCTGACAACCAGAAAATGTCACAAAATGTGGGTTTTTTTTATTATTTAAAGCCAAAACCTTCATTTTAGTGTCATGTTTTGCTTGCAAAGTGTTCTTTTCTTTAAAATAAATGCTTTTTGGTTTAATGTTTTGTTTTTAAATGCACTGACATCCATATGTTTTTAAGTGTAGCTCATGTGAATAAACACTTGCTGCTGTATGTAGATTGCATGCCGTTCACACCTGTATCCATGTTCAGACTCATATCAGAGCTCGCCGCTGTGAAAGCTCCGGTCCACGGCGAGCTGCTCGGCTCGCTCTTGCTGATATCGCATGGTGAGCCTCCAGGTGCGGGAATCGTGGCTGGAGGAAGTCTATGTGGCCGCACCGAGGGCACGAGCAGAGAGCTGTAACGGGGGTCAAAGTGCGTTCCGTACATGTCATGCATGGAGGGCCGGGGGTAAGCGGACCCCTGGGTGCCGATGGCTCCGCTGAGTGAGTAAGGGTGATGGTGGTGAGAGGGGTGCCAGGGCTCTGGGGTGGCTTGGTGAAGGTGGCTGTGTAGAGACGCGGTGGAGTAAGGGTCCGCCGGGAAGGGAAGATCTGTGTGGGAGGAACCCAGGGCGCTGCCGAGCGATGCTGTGACCGACGGCTGATACGCACTGTTCCAGAAAGAGGGAGGGAAGCTTCTCTGGCTCATAGGGAATGATCCGTCTAGGGAGGAAAATATTTAGATGTTCTGCATGTTAATGTGCATAAAAGCATGTGATAATTCAATATGAATGCAAAACATTAATTGTAAAAATGATGTCCTAATTATCTCTACATCCTAATTTAATTTGCATTAGCTTTAAAAAATGATTTTATTGATATTAAAACAATGCAAAAAAATAATATTGTGCCTGTTGTGATGACTGTTAGCTGTGCAATCATAACTGACTGTAAAAGTATGTCCTAATTATCTCTATATCCTATTTTAATGAATTTGCATTACTTTATTTGCATTTGCATTACTATCTATTGATCTTACAAAATAATAATATTAATAAAATTGTGACTATTGTCATGACTAATAGCTGTAAAATCGTAATTGATTGTAAAAAATGATGTCCAAAAATGATTTAATATATTTATAATATATTATTTAATATATTATATATTTTAACATATTTTTCTTAACATATTTTAACTAATTAGCATTAGATTTTAAAAATCTATCTATTGATCAGAAAAAGGACAATTGTATCCATTGTCATGACTAATAGCTGTGCAGTCATAAAGGATGCAAGGAAAAGAGATTAAATTCAATGTAAAATGTATGTCCTAATTATCTGTATATCTTAATTTAATTTGAATTAGCTTTTGCAGTCTATCTATCTATCTATCTTGAAACAATGCAAAAAAAAAAAAAAAAGATGAAAATTAAAATCATTCCCATGACTAAAAGCTGTGCAGTCATAAAGGATGCAAATAAAGCATATATGAATTATAGGATAAATGAAAATGCAGGTTGCATCAGATTCCCACCTCTCCAGGACGATGTTCCTCTTGCAGTTTTGCTGTTGGTGGATCCAGGTGCGTAACTACTGGACTGACTCAAAGCCCGACTAAAATGTTCATCCACCACCGAACTGATGTCCCCTTGGAAATACGTGAATAGCACACATCTGGAGCTCAATGAGTCGATTCATTTGAATCCTCACTCAAAGGGTTCCCACAAGTCCTTGTGCGCTGTATCCGCAGGTTCTTGCTTGCAGTAAAATAAATATTTACGTGTTGAAAAATCCTCGAACATGACACTTGCACAAGCTGGTAGGTGTGTTTAGAAACATGGTAGCTGGTTTCTAGCAGGTCATTAGCTAAATCAGCGACAATGTTCCAAAAAATGGGTCAAAATTTAGTCAATTTACTCAATTTAATCTAGTCAGTTTACTTTTACTCATTTTTAGATGTCTTCTAGTTTCATGCTGGTATCCTAACTGAGATCTTAAAAGTGTCAGTAAGCATATTCTATACTTTGTTTTGTTGTCTTGATGTTTTGAAAAAATCAAATATTACGTTGTGTTTCTAAGATGTTTCTTACCTCATCGTGTGTATTATGAAAGTTGAAGTTGATTAGTTGAATTAGAAACACTGCAAATCGGTGTGTGAATCGCTAAAAAGAATCGGTTCAAATAAACAACTCCTACGGGAATCGAACCTACACGGAACGAGGCGTTTTGACGTATCTCACCAGAGACCAGTAACTCCTTATGAATCGTTCCAACAGCCAGCTTCATGTCCCTTTAACCATCAAACTGTTTTTATGAATAAAAGTACGTTTTGGTTTTTATTTTAGATTTGAGAGCATGGTCACAATATTTAATAAGGCAATATAGCCTACATCTTCTGAGACAGTGACCACAATATATATCTACATAATTACATTTTCTGGTCTATTCTGTCTCACACATAATGCTAGCCAAGCTTTTTTAAAGCTCATGTCATTTGAATAATAAACAACAACTTTCAGCTGAATAGAAAATGTGTTAGCTACAATATGATTGCTTGTACAAATTAAACAGATACATTACTGCTAAATAAGTGTGCTGCCTTTTAAAATACCATGGTTTCCTGTGCCCAGTTGCCCTGGGCTCTTTAGATTTCAAGGTCAAAGGTCAAATAGTTTTCACGCAATTGGTGCTGGGGTCAAGGGGCATTTTTCTTTCATTAGGACCCTTAAAATCAACAATATGCTGCAACTGAGAAAACACAGATACACTGGTCAGTCTGAGACAATGACGCTGCTGCTGTAGTAACCAATATACTTCAGAAGAGCAGCTGAAGTGGTGGCTAAAGCTCATCATGATTTTACTGGGAATTTTACAGGAATGTTTGGTATTCTGTCACATATAACCCACTTCATGGAGTCTTTCACACATTAAGCTAAACTAGCGCTGTCCAGAGTGCTGGAGGTGAAATATTCCGGTTATTTCTCAACAAACACTAATAGCAGTATCTGGGGTGTAAAGTGATCCTCACAGTTGTAACTTCTGTATTTACTGTAGTTGGATTTTCCCAGGATTTTTACATTCTTGTACTAGACATTCCCATATATTTTCTAAGGACCCAAACAATGAGACAAATGGTTTTCTATTCAACAACAAAACACTTTCATGAGCCTGGAAAATGAATGGCTTGTCAAGAGAGATCATCTGTGTACCACGACTGTCATGTTGGCTGCTGTATAAACAGAACCAAGGAGAAAATCCTTGATTCCTTGATATGGAAAAAAATATTTTTGTGCTGGAAGAGTTAGGAGAGGATGTCTGTCCATTTTGTCCATATACAAATGCCACAATGAAATGGCACATGCAATAGCGTCAAATCATAACAAAAATGTAATCAATAATTAATTTATAATTTTCCAGCAATATGTGTGTGTGTGTGTGTGTGTGTGTATACATACACACTGTCACAACCCATTGGACTCATGTTTTGTGGTCTGCCTGTGTTCCCTTCCTGTTTGCCCATATTTGGTTCTGTTCCTGTTCTCATTAGTTCATTGTCTTATTATTAGTTAATCACCTTCATTGTG
>JAFVLL020030628.1:87377-172779 GCA_021397915.2 Tor tambroides | reverse complement strand
CCTTCATATTTATGATCATAATTTCCTTTGTAACCCTCTTTAAAAATGTAATGGCTGCTTTATTGGTTTCACTATTGCAATAAAGAAAGTAAAGTCATACATATCACACATAGCATGCATATGACCTTTAAAAGAAAAGGGCAAGAACTCACCTGACAGTACAGTCATTTAATGGGGAAGTGTGAACACATAAGGCAGTAAGGCGATAAGTTGACATGAGTCATGTATAGGTAATAAAATATAAGGGTTATAGGTCAGAAACTGAATATGTGGCTTTGCTAAGGTGAAAAACACTCAAGAAAGTCAACAGACAACAGAAGTGAGTTCATGTGTGTGAATCTACTGTTTGCAGTGAAGTCAAGACTTCACAAAGGTATATAATGCATATAGTACCATGATCAAAAGGTTTTTAGAAATATTGTTTACAGTACATTTGTGGTACATAAGTGCATTACAGTGGTTGAAGTGCAGGGTTTATAGGATCAAAGCAGTAAGGATGATGATGATGATGTGAATTCTGATTAAATGTCTTTCCATGCTTTGTATGCAGATTCTATTTATGATGCCTCCCTTTAAAAAATGTTTATGTGCTTTCAAATTGAATCTTTGCCAATGATTTCATTGTTACTGAAAATACAGATTTTCAACAGTGAAAATTCCCTCCAAAGCATTAGAAAAGGTCCTGTCCAAAAGATATTCTTTGATAGATTATGCAAATCTGTTAGGGTAAATGGTGAATTTGAGATTAACATGAGATTAAAATGAGTATGTTTAAATAATAATTGAATTATACATTGGAGGTGTGGTGCTGGTGGCCTTCATTACCATTATTTTACTCTATATTCAGACAATCATGTGTTCTTGTATAACCTTCCTCGTTTCTGTCCGAAAGATAATTCTCTGTGAAGCTCTGCCTTAAAGTCCACATAATATGTGGCAGGGAAAACAAACCTAAGCTTGAATTTGAACATGCTACAAAGTATAAAAATTAGTGTTTTCTGTATTGGAGTAAAAAGATGTTGTAGAATTTGTAAAATGTAAGTTGAGCAGGTGATCGTCCATTAAGGATCTTGGGAGACTGTGACTTATGAGCTCTGGATGGAATGAATAATATTCATGTTTCTCACAATAAAATGTTAATGTCTGTATCATGACCTTGTGTCTTTATTTCATGGGTTTTTTTCTGACTAGATGCTTCAACTTCTAAATGTTTCTAATGGCTGCTTCATGACAGAATAGCTTTTTTATTCAAATTCAAATGAGAAATCAAAGGCTCTTATAATGTAAGTGACTTGGGAACCAACATACGCCCATGCTACACACCACTAGATGGCAGCTCTACCTTTCAGACTGTTACAGTGTATTGCAGCTGCCTTAAAAATGTGTAAGGTTATTGTGGAAACGGATATCATTACTGAAAGTTAAGCAAATTTGCCACTAAATTTATGCACATCATAGCTGTAAAAAACATTTAAGAATAATAGGTAACACTTACAGGGTTATAAAAGGTATAATGCATTATAATTATTCATAATTTGCGTTATAATACATTATATCTTGTCGTAAACAATATCCGATTTTAAAATGCATAGTGTAACAATGAACTGATAAGTGTTATAATGTATTAACTGTGGTTACAATTTTATCACGAGATTGTACAATGCATTATAAGGTGCATTACAAGGCATAATTAATGCATTGAAACTACTTTTATAATGCATTAAAGCCTTTAATGCATTATAAAAGTAGTTACCAAATAATTTTTAATGTAAAATATCACATCTGTCCAATAAGAACTCCACCAAAAGCTCTATATGTTCCTCACCCTTTGCATTTTTATGAAATATTTAATTTATATTTTTATTTGTCTTCAGCTACCACAAATATATATTATTTCCCATGTTTAAAGCGATTGTATGTATATATATATATATATATATATATATATATATTTTAACCTTGAAATATAAGAATCAAAATTATTCTGATGGTGACTGTTTCTTTCCCACACTCCCGCCAAGCTTCGGTACTGTAGGGGGCTCCAAACTCGCCAAAATACACGAAACTACATGTAGTCGCTTTAAATACGTTCTCTAGATTTTTCGCCAAAAGAAACGTCCGCAGAGTCGGACTGGGCTTACTAACAAGTCATGAAACAATATGTTGCCTTTATGTAAGAAAAAACATTTCAGTCTTTCAGGTTTTGTTGTTTTTCTCATTTAGGATTTGGGACAGCAAATCCCTCCTGGCAGCTACATTCTTAAGACCCCCATGGCACGTCTGTATCATCATGAAAAAATACTATAGTAATTTATAGTAAATACTATAGTGTTTTTGAACCATACCATAGGAAATTACTTGAATTAATTTGTTGTGGTAATTCTATAGTTGCTGTGGTAATATAACAACTATAGTAATACAAACAAATTACTTTACCCAATACTGTACTAAGTTTTCTACAATTAGGCTATATTTTATACTACAGTGTACTACAGTATTTAGTTTATCAGTTCACTATAGTTAATACAATGCTGTAGCATTCATTAACAAAGTGTTGTAAATACTATAATATATACAGTATAATACACTTTAGTATGGTTCAAAAACACTATAGTATTTACTATAAATTACTATAGTATTTTTTCAAGTGGGGTTCTCTAGCTCCACATCCCTGCCAGTTTAAAGGTTCAACAATTTACTGCAGTGTAATAAAAGAGGCCTTGTACGGGGCTCTCATTGAGGTAGGCAGTTTCCCAACATTGTCAACTCAATGAATTACAAAAGAGGAGCCGTTTTAATGAGGGGGTCTTAATTAGTGCAAGATTCTCTGGAATAAAAGGGCTTGTTCACAATCAGGCAAAGTGACAGATATGTGGTGTAGAAAGTGAATGTTAACCTGCATTGCAGCCTTTGCCACTTGAATTTGCAGAATACCCAAGCATGGCTGCACAATCTTGTTTCACCACAAGTATGGCAGAATGACAGAGGAATCCAGGGGATGTTATGGTTCAGGATCACTGCCTTCTGGGTACCCAAGCGCTTATCTTCATACTGACGATACGCACATGCAGCTACACAGCACAAGCGGCTTATTGCACAATTAGCATGTTTTCTTGAGTTCTGCACTGGAATACACAAGAAAACATGCTTACCTTACTTTTTTTTTCTCCTCAGAAATTAAAGCTGTACAACATTTGGCTGTGCTTTTGTTAAATGGATTGTGTGCTATTTTGAGAGAAGGACTATCCAATTTAAAAATCATACCATAAAGCAGCATTTCTCAATCCTGCTCCCGGAGTCCAAGCCTGTTTGTTAAGGCAAGCATCAATATTCCTACAGTTCTTATAGTTGGGGTTTTCAAAAAACCCCTAACCCTATGAATAATTTTCAGCACATTCATTTCGCAACATTTCTGCTGCAGATATGAATGATACCTCAAAATATGCAGCTTTTTGAGAAGAGGTGAACTATTTGTTTTTGCATTATTAAATATTATATAATATATTAAAAGTATCTAATATATGATAATATGTATTATTTTCTATATATAAACTTGTCATATTAGTTACATAAACTTTTTATATTATACTATTGTTACAAATATATATATAATGTATATAATTCATTATATATTAATATATATTTTTAGATGTTTCTATAAATTTATTTAGTAGTCACATGGATCGCTTTCATGATATTTTATGGTGCTTTGTGTTTGAACTTCTGAATAGTGAGATCTGTATGTGCAAGCATTACTTACATTTACAAATGTAAGCAAAGTAAACATTTTTACAAAGTAAACTCTTAGTTTTATGTTGTATTATATGATTTCTGAATCAGAGTTTTGCATTTTCGTATGGCAAAGTAAACACTTGGTTTTGCATAGTTTTATATCATATTTTATATTCTTTTTTTTACATTTACAAATACAGAGAAAATGCAGAAAGAAATGTATGCAATGTAATTATACATTCTTTAAAAAATGTACAGAACAAACAAACTAATAGTATGTTCTGGAGCTTTTTGTTAGGGCCATCCCTGAAAAATCCATTCTTACAACTTAGAACTGGACCTAGACCAGAATGAAATAGTGATGCTTCATGCTTTACCACACTTGACTGAACAGCAAAAATGTAAAACATTGCCTTTGGTTACAGTGGATGGAATCATAAGCTTTGGAGACTACAGAGCACCAGTCTGAGACAGCCAGAAGAGCATATTATTTACTTTGCAGCTATACCGCCCGTTCCTTACTAATGCCAGCTATTTTCATTGTGCTGGTGATTTCAAATATGTTAAAAATAGAACAGACACCCTCTCTCTCTCACCTTGTCACTCAGACATAGCCTGACCATAAACCCAGAGGAATGTTGTATTCCCCCTGAGATAAAACAGGAATCTATTGGGGGAAATCTCTTTACTAAACATTGCACCTTATCTGAAACAAACATACACACGTGTGCTGTACTGTGAAGATCATTAAGACAGATAAATGATAACTCAGTGGGTTGAAGCCGACTCATACAGTCTCATTGCGTTCTCTTCTAGCATTCAGAGGTCAGGATATCACTGATGGGAATCTGTATGAGACCCAAACATCAATGATTGGTGTGATTACAGGCCACAGGGAAAGATGGCCATATCCACATGGCCAGGAGTCTTATGCGTTTTAGTACACTGCATTCAGTGATGCCTGATTGTTATCAGATCTCAGGCGCATGTATCTAACTGTCCATCAGTTTCCAGTCTTGACATTCTTCCCTATTTCTGGTAAGAAGATCCAGTAAGTGGTCTGGACTGTGCGTTTTAAGTTTCAAGGGGTACTGTACCCAACAATCAATATTCTGTCAGCCTCATGTTATTCCCAAATGACTTTCTTTCTGCAATGGAGCACAAACACAGGAACTGCACTGGTAATTTTTATATACAGTTACAATGAATGGAGACTGAAGCTTTTAAGCTCCAAAAAGGATGCAGAAGCACTATAAAAGTATCATAAATTGGTCCATATGACTCAAAGCCATAGGATACCTTTGTGTGAGAAACGTAACAAATAAGTCATTATTTACTGATGTTCCTACTACTGCAATTGGATTATTGATTCAATGAATTGAATTTCAGCCTGTTTCTTACACAAAGCTACATGGCTTTAGAAGATTTCAAATATAGTGTACATGTCAAATTGACCACTTTTATGATACTTTATGGTGCTTTTGTGTCCTTTTTGAAGTTTGAAAGCTTTAGTCTTTGTTCATTGTAATTGCATGAAAAAGAGCCACTAGGAGAGTCTTTTTCCTTAAAAGAAAGTCATTAGAGTTTGGAATGACATGCAAGTGAGTAAATGACATAATAATTGTGCATGAATCATATGGACCACTTTATGACACTTCTGTGGTGATTTTGCATCCTTTTTGACAACTTCATTCCCCATTGAATTGTATGGAAAAACATTACCAGTACAATTCAGTATTTCTCCTTTTGTGCTCCATCGCAAGAATGCATGATTGTTGGATGTTATTCTTCACTGGACAATTCTTGTCATAAACATTCCAGTTATTTTCACATTGCTTTTTAGGCAAGTGGTAATTTTTGCATGTCAAAAATGCATAGGTTTTTACTCGGTATGGCTTCACAAAGGCACAGCGGTGACCTCCTCTCACCATAGTAACACAATAACAATCCAAACTCTGTTCTTCAGGATTGTGCCTGCAGAGTCTCTTTACACAAACAGCATTCTGGGTCTTCTCTTGGCAGACAGATGAACGGGAGCTGGAATGTAAACAGGAGGCAGATTTGTGAATACGTAGCATGTCATCTTTATTTAGCACCCTACCGGTGACATGATTATTTTTCCACTTTTCACAGTATAACCCTCCTGGTTCAAACTGGACTTCTAGCTGAGTATTATTATTGAATAAAGACTCATGCGGGCTGAAGACTCTCTAGGACATCTGGGGAAATGAGCTAGGGTACAACAAAAATACATCGGAAGTGTTTTGGAATTTCTAGTTTAGGAAAAAACAAATGTTGAAAAGAAAACATTCATAATGGAAAGGCCTTTTAATCAATTAAATGCATACAGCATTTACTATTCCCAGAGGTTGATATGAATCATTGGAGCAAATATATAATTATAATACCCAAGAAGCCAAGTTACATTATCTGTTTCTTCTAGGGGAAGTTGATATGAGCTGTTTTTCTGCTCAGGAGTCTAAACGGTGCAGACAATCTGAGAACAAATGCCAAATTACTCAAATCCTGCCCCTACTGCTATGACAAGGAAATCCTCTTAATTCACCAATTGTTAGATCAGGAAGGAAGTACTAGAAACATGTTTTATCTTTGGTGCAAGTGCTAATGTACTAACATATCAGATAAATATATCCCAGTGGCTCACACACCCTGCACGGATATTTTTATTTTATTTTATTTTATTTTTAATTGAATTGAATTGAATTGAATTGAATTCGATTTCATTTCATCTGCTCTTTTTCCCACGCACTTGGACCCTGTTGAGTACTGCTTTCAGCTGTTTAACAATTAATATTCTTTAATAATTAACAGTGGTCTTTTGGCACCTGTATATGAAGAGTTCAGATGCAAAAGCCTCTAAGTACGTCTGACGTTTTTCTTTAAAATTAGTATTTCTTTCTGGCTGCTGTGTATAGGTTTCTATGTAAGTACTGGTACTTCTGAATGGGTTGAGGCTGAGATTTAGCGCATTTGAAGTGAAAGTACTTGATGAACATATACTGTGTGATATATACTGTATGAACATATACATTCACTCAGTATCGTTATCTCATTTTTGACCAAGATGGCTTTTAGAGGCTTTTGCATTGGAACTCTTCATATCTATTCAAGTTGATGTCTTCTGTTTATTATTATTATTTATGACGTCATGTTTTAGTAATTGTTTCAAATTAAACCAAGTTCTAATTTTATATTTTCAGAAGCATAATTGCCATGCAAAACATAATGTCCTTCTATTCAGGGCCTACATGATTAAGTTCCTTTTACCTTCAGCATGATGCTTTAGCACATACATGATGTTTTATTAGTTTTAATGCTCGTCAGAAGGTTGAGCATTATGCTGTGCTTTAAATATACCAAATATTCTTTCAGTTTGGTTTATGACAGTCTACAGCAGTAGGATGCTGATAGGTGTATTAATATTGTTTTAAGTGCAAATTGCAAAGGGTTTAAGTATGATTAGATATATTCAAATTATGTATCTCGGGGGCCACTATATGTCTGTTGTACATCACCCTCATAATCCATGACCTCTAGATGCTCACTATCAAGAGACTATTGTATAGAATGTTGCTGAGCATGAAATTATCATTTTGACAAGAACAACAAAACCAAAACACTAGTGTCTCACAATGTTACTGTATTATTGTTCAATGAAATTAAACATTTATGATGAAAATGAAATAATTTTGTTTTGGCAAGGGTCTCTGAACTTTGCATTCTTGTAGGATTTTTTTAATCTTCATATTTCCCTACCCTACAGTTTACAGTTAAAAATGTATTAATGATGGATTTGGTTCTTATAAACATGTATCTTTTCACTTCACAAGACATTAATTGATGGACTGGATTGCTTGTGGATTACTATGATGTTTTTATCAGCTATTTGAACTCTTATTCTGACGGCACCCATTCACTGCAGAGGATCCAATGGTGAGCCAGTGGTGCAATGGTAAATTTCTTCAAATCTGTTCTGATGAACAAACAAAACCATCTACAGCTTGAATGGCCTGAGGGTGAGTAATTTTTTAATTTTTGGTGAGCTATTCCTTTAATACTTATAATAAGGAAAGAATGTTTAAAAATAGATGAAACAATAGCTTCTAGATAGGGAGCTAGTTCAGCAGGTCAAAAGCAGACTATGGGAACTTGACTGTATGACTAAACAGATAAGTATTGAGTTTAGACTGAACTAAGAGGGTGATCTGAGTTTGTGTGTGAATATTGGACTGATATGATCACATTTTCTGGATTTGGTTGATCTCTGCTGCTGCATTTTGAACAAGCCACAGCTTATTTATGGAAACACTGGGGCATCCAGCCAAAAGTGCATTATAATAATCAAGTCTTAAGTTTTCTGCATCTCGAATAGAAAGATATTTTGAAACTTATGAGGCGGAAAAACGCTGTTATGAATGAGAGACATTAGAAAAGGGGCCTTCAAATGCTAATGCCATATTTGCTAATAATATCACCCAGAAAGAAGAACAAAGGTGGCAAACTGTACTTTGCCATTGTTAACTCAGATTTGCACAAACAAGATACTAGAAATCTGAAAAGTAGAATCTAAACCAGGTTAGTGCCAGTCTGCAAATATCACCACAATTCATTAACACCTTAAATATAAAACAATACATGACAGAAGAAGAAGAGGTGCAGAGGTTAACCTCATGCAAATGTCCTTTGTTAACAATATTCATCGATTCACTGATTTATTCATGCACGTATGCATTCAACTGTATAAATTATTGAGTCACAGATTTAGTTTTGAATTAATATTCATCACTATTAAGAATAAATCATCCTTTTATTGCAATTAGGTAGTTATACTTATCAAACTAGGCCTACATGAGGTTTTAGACTACATTATTTGTCATGTAAATTCAGAACTATCACATTAGCATCCAGACTGCAGACCATTGTTTTAGTAGATTTTTTTAAACACTTTTTTTTCAGACCAACCTCCTGCGGCTTTTGCTGTTTCTACTGCTGCTGACCTGTGAATTGCAAGCTACATATAATGTAAGTTCATATGGTTCATCATCATGAATCTTATGTGTTTGTTAGATGACATCATAGAGACTGTCTGTTCTCTGTATTGCCAAAAGCATATGTTGTCTGTGCGCAACAGGAAGCACTTGATTTGGGCGTAAGGATGGAAGTGGAACAATGCCTGCAGAACTGCCAGAAGCTCCAGGTTGGGTGACGTAGTTGTTCTTGCCATTGGAACACTTTCTCTCACCTAGCAAAATTGGCTCTTTTAGCCAAAATGGCAACTGTGGTATTTCCGCTCCCTTTCTCATCTCCTGGGACCCTGCTGAGTGATTATACTGGGAGACTTGAAGTTCCATGTCTGTTTGTGTACGTTACCTCACTTACAATAACAACATAAAAATACAAAACTCATTCTGTGTATAAACTGTGCAAAAGAACAACAACAAAAATTGTGCAGATAATTTTCTAATGCCTCAATATTTAAATGTGAAACAGAATCTTTAATGATCCTGGAACAATAGTCTAACTTATAAACATTTTATAAGAGACTCTTTTAGGGTAGAATGTTTTGGGATACATAAGGTTAAATATTCAAGGGTAAATAGGACTGAAAAAGAGACAAGAAAAGAAAACCCCCCACAAATACTTCAAACCGTGCAGAGAAGGACAACAAATGAATTCTGACAATGCATTCTTCATGTCCTGCAGGAAATCCAGCACTAAATTAAAGTATCCCTCGCTTCTCCAAGAAGTCTGGTAGCAGCAGATCCGTCCAGTCTGAAAAATGTCTCATTTGATCTTAACTCTCAATATCAGCAATTCTTTGTAGTGAGATTTCGTACAGAAATATTTTATATACTCATTCGAAAGTTTGAGGATTTAAAAATACACTATAAAAAAAAACTAAAAAAACAGTATTGTACTGCTTTTGAACATAACAGGATTATACTGTTGAAATTCTGCCGTAAATTAACAGCAATTTTTAACAGTGTATATACTGTATATAAATACACTATAAAAATATCTAATAGCAGACAATGTAAGTCCTTATAAATCAAATGCAACAAAATGCAATTTGCTTGAATCATATTTTATTTGATAATGTACTGAACCACAGATACATTTAACCATGTAACAATTGCAAATAATGAACAGATTTAATTGCACAGGATTAGGTGAGAAATGTTTAGAGCAAAGTGGGCTGCTGTAATAATGATCATGAAATTAATTCTACACCAACCCCATATATAATATATACTGAGTGACAAATAATTAAACTCCAAATCTGATTCAGTACTCCACTGTTGTCCTTATGACAAAATCTTTTCTTCGGATTAAAAGCTACCTTCACGTTTAAAGTAGTCAGTCTAAACAAAATGTCTGTCTGCCAGTGATAAACAGGACACAAGGTTATATTTTAGGAAAGGAAACTGTAAAACAGGATATGACTACAATAAACACTGAGACGGGATAGAGGATGAAGACCCACTGCCCCAAATTCAGATCAGAATGTATATCTAACGGCTTGCTTCTTGTTAACAGGCAAAGGCTGAATTGTAGATAAACTGTGTGGAGCACCAGAATACAGCCTAAACTTAAGATTCAGTGTTTCATATTTTGAGGCTTTTAGATTGGTAGATGAAAAATATTTGAAAATATAAAGGTACATTGCTTGTTCAATCTCATGTAGAAATCATCAAGTCCTGCTTTACTGCTGTTAAGTCATAAAGCAGGCCTTTTAATTCCAGTGGCGCAGACCCTGTAAATTCTGCTCTATAAACTGCCTTGCATGAAAAATAAGTTGCATAAAATCCATTTACTGAAAATAAAGGCAGCCAGACCCAAACTTCATCATGAATAGACAGTTGGCATAATGGGAAATCACTTTAATATACCCAGCTTCTCAAAATACATTTCAGTGCACTCATAAAACCTTCATATACATGTGTTTTCCTTCAACATTCTTTTTTCTTCATTCAAACAATCTGTGACAATGATGGGACCACTTTGATTGAAATTAAAATACATGAATCATCACACAGAACAATTAGAAATAACATTCCAGTCAGGTTAAAGGAATAGTTCACCCAAAAAGGAAAATTTGCTAAAAAATTTACTTGCCCTCAGACCATCTAAGATGAAGATGGGTTTGTTTCTCTATTGAAACAAATTCAGCTTTCCATCACTTGCTCGCCAATGGATCCTCTGCACTGAATGGGTGCCGTCAGAATGAGAGTTCAAACAGCTGATAAAAACATCACAATAATCCACACAACTCCAGTCCATCAATTAACATTTTGTGAAGTGAAAAGCTGCGTTTATAAGAAACGAATCTATCAAGACGTTTTTAACTTCAAACCATTGCTTCAGGCTAAAATACTTTTAATCTAAAATATTTTTAATCAGCTCTTTGGACTCTTCTGACAGCACCCATTTCTGAAATCTGTTCCAATGAAGTAAACACATTAAACATGTTGGATAGCCTGAGGGTGGAGTGGATTTTCAGCCAGTTTTCATTTTTGGGTGAACTATTCCTTTAAGTTCCCACCAAGCATCTTCTCAACTCTAAACAATGTCTAAAACAGCTAAAACTATAAGATAAATATGCTTTTCTTTCATTCATTCAGCTGTTGTTTCACCATAAACACAGGCATTTCATAAAATACTTTGACTTCATATCTGATGGTCCAGTAACACAGTATCAGTGGTCCATATTAATTCATTAACTGCAGTTACTCTCAATTCTTATTTTAGTGTTATTACGCATCATTGCACAAATGGTATCACAAAGGTAGTGTAACCAAAACATGGTACGGAAGTCCATAGATAGTACTTAATGCTATAATGCCAATACATACATGACAGCCCGAGACTTGTTACGTCATCTTTCATAAAGCATATCAGCTATTTCATCCCAGATTTGAGTTATAATCAACATCTCAGTACTTCTATACATATATGCAGAATGACAGTATATCTATAAATAACGGGAGTGTAAATAGCGGCATTGTTAGCATCGGAATAGCACAAAATCTCTCCAGAGGAGCCACTGTGTGGGATAAAGAACAGGATTGAAAGAATTTCATGGGAGTCAGGCTGTCTACACAAACAAGAGGATGAGAATCGAGATTAGTGTTGAGTTTTAGCATTCCAGGGAATTTCAGAACCCTTCTGCATACCTTCATGTTGACTGAGCCTCATTACGGACATTCCTGGAGCCATCATTACCTTGACTATTATCGCTATGAGACTGCTTACAAAGGTAGGATCCTAGACCTTCTCCACGAGACTGTGAAAGTTGATTTAGAGGTCGCATAGTGTCAAAAACATCACGGAAGCAGTACATAATGCTGCTGTTAGGTGCATAACGCTTTATAGACCGACCCAAGGCCATGTGCGCGCGCTCATATTGCTAGTGATTATGACACTGAGCACAAGCTTAGATATATGGTCAGCTAGCATGTAGTAAACGAGAAAGCCATGGTTGTAAAATCGATATGAAACAAATAAAAAACACACAAGACATGAAATGCTGCCCACTTATGAAACTGAAAAGACAGCTTTGGAGGTATAACAGTAACACTGCAAAAATTCTATTCTTAATGAGTATTTGTGTCTAATTTTCCAGTAAAACTGTCTACAAATCCTTACATACTTTTTACATATTAAATTTAAAACTACATAAGACTTGTTTTCAATAATATAAATTTAGGGTCTGTAAGATCTTAAATGTTTCTCTTATGCTCACCAACTCTGCATTTAATTGATCAAATACAGTAAAAACTGTAATACTGTGAAATATTACAATTTGAAAGAAGTCTTTTCTAATTTAATATATTTTAAAATGTAATTTATTCCTAGGATGGCAAGCTGAATTTTCAGCAGCCATTACTCCAGTCTTCAGTGTCAGAAATCATTCTAATATGCTGATTTTGAATACATTTGTTTCAAGATTCTTTGATTTGAAGTTCAGAAGTACAACGTTTATATCAAACCAAATTTTTCTGTAACCTTATTAGTCTTTTTTATAATTACAACAAGTGAAACAAATACAAAATTCACCATTGCTTTACGCAAATTTATCTCAAAGTTCTACTGGAATATTTAACTGGAAAAAAGTCAAGAAATACTAATTAAAAACTTTTTTTTTTTTTTTTTGCTGTGTAGTATTGACTTTGGTTTCTGTTAATTGACTCATCATGGTTTTCTGAATACAGGTCCACAAATACTTTAAAATACAATCTTTTAAATTGATTATGGTGCTACGATTAAAAGAAAAAGACAATAGTGATTTTTTTTCAGTTGAATAATTATATCTACAAAATAACTAAGTACAATCAGAGGTACTTAAAAGGCAAAATATGAAATGCAGAATGAAAGCAGTTTAAATGACTGAATCAAGCCTCTCTTTTGTCATCGCAGAAGCCTGGAGAATCAATGATCTTAAGTCTGTTATTCAAATGACAGCAGGTCAGGGTGGGATTCTTCGTTCTCCAAGTTGAGGGTCCGGTAATCCGCTGTGCCGTTCCCCAACAATTCCCCCTCAGTGACGCTGATGCGGCAGCCCCCTTTCCCTGGACAAGGGGTGGAAGCCATTCTGGTTTCTGAGCTGGCCAGTTTCTTTGTGTCCAGATTGTCTTTGTGAATGAGATCTGGAACAGATCTCAGCAGCTGTGACTGATCGACATCCTCTGAATCTTTCTCACCCATCACCAGAGCTGTGGGCTCGTTGTTTAGTTCTAAACTGGGCGTCTTCTCCATCTGGCTGTCGGTATGTTCGCCGGGTTCTGAAGGTTTCTCAAAGCCGGACTCTTCAGGGCTCGGGCGAGGCTGAAGCTCAGCTTTATCTTTGGAGATCTTGTCAGATGAGGAGATGAAGGAGGATTCTGGGGAGGCTACCACGGGGTCAGAGGATATCATCATGTCCTGGGTGGTCTTCAGGGCCCGTGGGAGACGCTTTTTGCCAGTGGGAGGTGGGGGATCTAGCCGAGGGAAGGAATCCAGGGAGATGTGACTGTGTGAGAGAAAAAAAAAAAAAAAAGACACAATGTGATCATGCAAGATAGAATAACCACAAAAGATCAGAGCAAACATGTGGCCTGAATTTCTTTATTCTCCCATACAGTGGTCCAAAATGATACTTCTAAAAAAAATAAAGACCATCAAACTCATTGTGATATTCCAGATATTTCCCTCTGAATTACAAGAACACACTTCATTTGAATAAATCTTATTAAAGGTAAATTTTAAAGCACCGATTGAGCCTACAGGGAAATGGGAAGTAAACAGCAGAACGGTCTTTCTGTTGAATTCAGAGGATCATTTTGGGCAGGATAAAAAGATAAAAATACAGCTGGACAACTCATTAGCTTTGCCTTATTTCCAATAGAGGAAAGTTGATTTGAATGTTAAACTTTGGATTGTGAAAGTTGTAGTTCACTTAGAATACTTTTGTGACGCTATTATCCATGTAAAATATTTTATGACCTTTTCAAAGAAAAAGTATTAAAAGTCTTGGAAAAAAAAAGCAAAAAATTGTATTTATTAATAAATGTATTTTTACATTTGATCCCACATTTATCAATAAATTAATAAATGTGGCAATGCGCAGAAGCAATTTTTTTTTTTTTTTTTTTTTAGAAAGGTATATTTTTATTCAGCAAAAATGTAATTGAGCAATTAGGTGACAGGTGAAGACTTTTACATGAAGTAGCATTTTTTAAACTGACAATAATAAGAAATATTTTGGTACGATTGGTTTCTAAAGGATCATTTGACTCTGAAGACTGATGTAATGGCTGCTGAAAATTCACCATTTGCAATCAAAGGAATACATTACATTCTAATATATATTAAAAGTTATTTTTAAAAATACAGCCTCAGCGAGAACAAGAGACTTCTTTAAAAAACCCAAACTTTTGTACAGAAGTGTACACAATATATATGTTAATTTATTACAAAATGTTGAAAAAGCTCAGTGGACAAGAATAGTAGATGCAATGATGTCACTGCCTTCTCAAGTGACATGAGATGCTCACAGTCATTACGTGACACATTCTTATAGTGAATAAATATCCAATGATACTGACACAGTTCCCTCAATAATGCCACATATCTGGGCAATAACAGTCTTACTAGAAATGATAAGAAGTTGGTTTCTTGTAAATGCATCATTTCATTTATCATTTGTCATTTATGACAGTGGAATTTGCACTTGGTCTGCTGAAGATAAGAATGTTGATGAAAGCCATAAAGTCTATGGGACTTTTTCATCCGTTTTTAACATCCACCAAGTAAAAATAAATAAATAAAATAAAAATGATCTCTCCTCATCAGCCCCTCAATTTTAGGTATTATTCCACAAATTGTGAAGGCTGGGTAACAAGTTCACTCTACTTAACTTTTGTCATTGTAGCACTAACTCCAAGTAGTAATGCCTTTAGCTCTAGTAATTATGAACATAAAGGCATTATTCCCATAAAATATATGAGCAGGCATAATAAAAAGCTGGATGGAATGTGTATACTAGATGTTACACAACTTGGTAAGAATCCAGCCAATTAAGCCAAACCCTCGACACAAGTCAAAGTTTGCCTGATTCAACGAATGCACATGGACTCACACAAACAGACACGTGTACATTCTCTTGAAGGTTGCTGATAATGATGGCGGATGCCTCAAAGAGATGTCAGTCAAATCTCTGCTGTAATGCATGAAGTTCACATATAATAACAGAGCGCATTCGTCCTGTTTTCACACTCACTGCTGAAAGAGATATGAACTGCTATAGAGAAAAATTAACGGCCATCTGCCACAAAGAATGACAGTCTATAAGGGCTGAGTGAATGGATCAACACATACCATGTACCTTGGAATAATTACGATTTTTTTTTTTTTTTTAAGTAAGTCTCTTATGCTCAGCAAGTCAGCATTTATTTGATCAAAAATACAGTACAAACAGTAATATTGTGAAACATTATTAAATTTTAAAAGACTATAACTGAAAAATAACTACAATAGAAAAACAGTTTTCTACTGTAATATTAAATGTTAAAATGTAATTTATTTCTGTGATGGCAAAGCTGAATTTTCAGCAACAATTAGTCTTCAGCATCACATGATCCTTCAGAAATCATAATATGCTTATTTGGTGTTCAAGAAAAATGTATTATGTTGAAAACAGTTGTGCTGCTTAATAGTTTTGTTTAAATAGTGATACTTTTAAGGTATTCTTTGATGAATAGTTTGAAATAGAAATGTTGTAACATAACATAACAAATGTCTTTTCTGTCAATTTTGATCAATTTATGCATCCTTGCTGAATAAAACTGAATTTCTTTAAGCAAAAAAAAAAAAATCAGCAAATCAGCATATTAGAATGATTTCTGAAGGATCATGAAAAGAGCCATTACAGAAATAAATAAAATATAAATATTAAATTTATTTAAATAGAGAACAATTCTATGGAATACATTCATTCAGCATTAGTGGATGAAAGTGTACTGGAACCAGGGGCCAGTTGCATAAACTTAGCCTCTATGTTAAGACAGTGTCTTAAGAACTAGTCTGACCAACTAGCACTTAGCCAAGGGGTGATCAGTCTTTTCTTTTGGATTAAACTTAGACTAATTTTTATGTAACTGAATTGAAAAAATTATGACCAGTCTTAAAAAAAAAAAAACCTAGGTGACTAACTTTTAAGACTAGTCTTAACCTTTTATGCAACTGGCCCCAGATCAAAAATCAGCCCACGTTTAGAGGAATATTGTGTTGACTTCCTTGTTTATTTGACATTTATTAGACAGGACAGTGAAGAGGGGGTATCAGATTGGGACATGACGTAGTCCAGCCCTAAATCTGTCTCTGTAGAGGCACTACGGGCCTTAAATGTCAAGAACAAGTATCACGGCTGACAACTTCCTAGCAATTTTATTCTAAGCGTGAAGTCAATGGAATATAATGACCGTATTGAGGTCACTGGTGTTTGCAGCTGTGAGAGTGAAATCTTTACCTGTTTCTTGCTGTACTGTGCCCCATCTCAGCCAGGCTGGACCAGACTGGCTCCACGTTCTTATTCACCTCTGTGACTCCGATGTCTCCGAGGCTGCTGGGATCTTTTCGGCGGAGCAGGTCGTTTACCTTTGCTCCCATGGCTTTGCCCAGGTTCAGGGCGTTTTTTAGGTGCTGGCTGCCTCCTGTCTTTGATCCTGCAGATGTGTCTGTGGAGGCTGCTGGACTGAGGCTGCTGCCTGCCTGACGAAAGTTCAGCTTCGGCTGTTCCGCAGCGTTGCAGTTCTCAAACATGCTTTGGTCCACTAAGGAACAAAATAACAAAAAGGTTTTCAGACAAAGCGAGGCACTGGGGAACTCCTAATGAAAACATTCATACCACATTAACATTTAAAGGTAAGCTGAGACTTCAGAAGCTTTTGTACAGATTTTAATGCATGACTATTTAAAACTAAAAGTACAGAAGAGATTTCATTCAACCAATTTGTTCAACATAAACTCAATATTGTTGTGTTTTATGTTTTTTAAGATCTACAAGATTAAATGTAGGGATGCATTTTCATGTTTTGGCTGTTAACTGAAATAACCAATATAAATACACTGGTAAAGCTTTAAAATAAGGTTGCATTTGTTAACATAAACATTTATTTATTCATTATTGAAATGAAAAGTTGTATCTATTAATAGACTGGAGCTAACATGGGCTAACAATGAACAAGTGTATTTTTATTAACAAATGTTAATAAATATTAATACTGTAACAAATGTATTGCTCATTATTAGTTAAATGTTAGTTAATGCATAAAATATAGTTTAATGGAACCTCAATTGTAAAGTGTTACCAATAAATTTATAATAAAAATCGTTCTAAATGCTACAAGTGGATTTAAGCATCACAGCCTTCTAAAATACATGAAAACTGGATACTCATTTTGATATTTTATATAAAAAAAATTCAAAACTAAAATATTAAATAAAAAAATAATTAAATATTCAGTATTACCTGATACACATATACAATATCACCAGATACCATTTTAAAAAGTACAGATAAACAATACGACACTAATATCGTGCATCCCTAATTTCATGCAGTGGTAATTAAGCATTTTATACATCAAATGTTCAACAATAGACAAGTTCATGCAAACACACACACACGCACAGACACCCCAACATAGGCAGAAAATGGCCAACCAAAAAAACAAAACAAAAAAAAAAGCATTTGGCAGGTCACAAGAAGTCATGTTTCTTACCTCAGAACCATTATTTCATGGTTAGCATTTGAGTGACAGAGAGAGCATAATTTATTGTTTGCAGCTAACAAAACAGTACATCAACGCTCATACATGAAACTAAAAGAGTTTTTATAGGACAATGGACAATAGTTTTTATAGGAGTTTTTTTTTTTTTAGGACAAAAAAAAAAAAAAAAAAAAAAAAAAAAAAAAAAAAAAAAATCACCAAACTTTTACCTTTTAAAAGGTGACTGAAGAGAGGGAGACTGACAATGACAAAGATGGAAAGATTTGCAATTTACCAACAAAAGCAGCCCTGACACTGTTCTATTTCAGCTTCAACTTCAATTTACGCCATTCAAAGCTGTTTACAATAAAAGCTGTATATTAGTCTGGCTCTAATCAAATGTGATTTTAAGAAACTCTTGAAGGCATTTGATGTGGCATAATCATTTCCAGGTTGTTAAACTCAAATAGTTTCAACACTTGCTCATAGAGGAGTAAGAATTCTCATTAGCTGGTGACAGTCTCTCACCGACGACAAACACGGGCCACATACGAGACTAGAGAGTCTTTTCCACACAAATATTCGACAAAGAGAAGTTATTTTGATGCTGACAATGTCTTGGCTCTGCAGGCAAGTCAAACAGATGAATGAGGGAAATTTGTGTGCCAAAAACAGCACGTTGTTGTCATGGTAATCAGGGGAAAAAAATGACAAAAAACCCACAACTTACCATTTGCGACGGGTCTGCTTTTCTTTTCCAGACACGCCACTGGGTAACAAGACGAGCTTAAATCATTCACAGGATTGATCTTCAAAATGTGCATCATCAGACTGAATTAATTTCGTTATGAAGCTTAACCAAGCACAACATGCTGCTATAATGAGTACTGGAGAGAAATGAGCAGGAGAAAAGAAGGTACTCGTCTGTGATTTCATGTGATTGTATCATTGCACATATTGATCTGCTGTAGCACACCAATATGGCCATCTGATATTTGAAAGAAATAATTGATACCCAAACTACTAAGCACTTTACTGGCTGACATGATATTTCATCTGCTAATGATACAATACCCAGACTACTTCTACTATGTTTGTGAGTAGTATCAGCCTCAGACAGGCCACCCACGTCCCACCCACAGTTCCTTCACTGACCGCCTGACGCATATCGCACACAAAACTAAAAAAAAAAAAAAACACTCAATTAGATTGTCTGGCTGCAAAGCAACTTTAACAAAATCATGTTTAAATATAGCTGCAAGCAGCGATGATGACCTTTTGGGCTATGAGTCGAACATGTGCCACCGAGCTTCGCTCCAATCGGCCTCCGTTAACCTTGTCTAATAGGTGCTCAAAATTCATTGCCCGATGGTGGCCATTTTTTTTTAGATACACGAATGTCCTCGACACTTGTGGCACTTTGGACAAAGACACAGCACATCAATTTTTGAGTTGATCGGACTAACTGGTGCATAGTTTTTATGTTTGTTTTCCCATTATAGTGCCATCAACTGGCCAAACTTCGCAGCTTTTTTTTTTTACTGTGACCTCGGATTGAGTTCTTACATACGTGTTCTGAGTTAAGCAAAAATATCCCTTTCCATTCCAAGAGTTATAGGCGTTTTAGTAAAAGTTATTCTGCCCCTTACGAACGTTTTGGCATTCCGTCACAATGTTGAGTCAAAAATTCAACTTTTTTTTGATACTTACTGATATTCACTCTCCAGAGATCTTTCTGCACTAGTTTGGTTCTGATCGGGTGAAAAAAACTAGGATTAGCTTGCAAAAGTAGGTTTTTAAAAAAAGTTCAAAATATGCCAAAATTTCGTGATTGAATCAGAGGCATGCGTTTTGTCTTACCTGGTCTCGTGATGAAAAATTTACCTGTGGGAACTTTTTCGCAAGACGCGAAATACGTACCAATAAGTACATACTGTATCCAACAGTTTCCAAAAAAATTAACTATAAAGGCGGTAAAATAGCGCGCACTTGTAATCATTTTCCTACACAGTTATGATTACAGCTCCATGTGTTTCGCTTTCCGGACGTAACAAGCTTGCTTGGTAGCTCAGCTGGCGCTGAATTGGACTCAGGATGTGGAATCCTTGGGTACAAATCCTGTCAAAAACATGACTCACGATGAAAGAGCTGAAAGATGAGAGACTGAAAAACAAGCTAAAACGGCATGTTTGCGATTGTGTTTTAACGTCACATTCGCTTTTGTTCATACTATCAGGTAGGTTTAGGTGTAGTGCAGATGGTACGTTATTTTAAAACATCACAGAGCATTAGAGTTATAGCGCCACTCAATGAACACTTCAAGTCAGAACTGCGGTGACACCTACAAAACCAATGTCACATAAAACAAACACTCTTTTAGCACCACTCAGGGGACATTTCACATCAAATGTCAAGAAACGTACATGGCGGTACGTATTTTGTGTCTTGCGAAAAAGTTCCCACAGGTACATTTTTGTCATGAAATTGGTTGGTTTTGTCTGTTGTGAGCCAAGGATTCCAATGATGTAACTTAAGCCTGTGACTAACGGTTTAGGACTTACGAGTAATTTTGATCGCTGTAGCATCCCCATCAGGCAAGCCTTGGTGCTATGCACGTGAACTCCTAAAAAGTATTTTTGTATAGCCTATTATTCTAGTATAATCCATTTCAGATTTATCTGTCCCAAAAACGCAACTAAAAACAAAGCAATCTGTGGTTGGTTGGGTTGTGTTATTCAGACAGTTTCGTCCTGTCTAAGTGGGTATTTTTTGGACAGAATACATGGAAACTGGACCAGACTTTATGCTGAAAATTGCAAGTATGGTTCTGAGAGACTAGATTTTGAGTGAGGAATAGAGAAATAAGGATGTATAGCAAATCATCAGCTTCCAGTTTTGAGCATGACGCAGTGATCATTGGTTTTGATCCTTCTCCACAGGGCTGGACATTATCATGTAGCTCGAAGCCGCAGTTTAAAATACCTCACTGAGGCTCCGCCACAGTGGCAAATGCTAGGAGGGTATCTGACACGCTGCTATTCTGGGCTGGTTTATGAGCTCCTGATGTGTCCCAGCAGGAAACCTCTGGACCAAACGCTGTCCAGCACACACATGCGCGTGCCGCACGGTACAGGGAAATTAGAAGAGCATGCACTTACAGTTTTTAACTGATTAAGTATTGTAGTGTTATATAATATACACTATAAATCTAAAATTCTAGAAATTATAATAATTATTCTAGAAATACTAATTATATATATATATATATATATATATATATATATATAAAATTCTCAAAAAAGACATCCTATCTGACATGTTAGTGACATGTTTTTATAGGAAATACAATATGTAAATATATACTATAACTTAAATATTTAAAACAATATATTTTATTACAATTTCTAAAATTCTAGAAATTCAAATTATAATAAAATACATATTTTTACAAAGTCTCAGAAATTACATATTTGAGATATCAATGATTTTTTTAAATAGGAAATATAATAATAAAACCTATAACTTTTTAATATATAATATAATAATAATAATAATAATATTAAAAAGTATAATTGATTATAATAGTACTTTCTAAATTATATAATACTTTATATTTTGAAGTCTCAGAAAAGACATTCTATTTGATGTATAAATAAATGTAAATATATACTGTATGAAGACATATTTCTAGGTTTTCCATTACCTGACGGTAAAATCCTGTTGCGTTTTTAAGACTTCTCTTCTCTCAAGACCCCTATATTTATAAACTATAAAAAATCTGATCACTTTTTGGTGGGATTATTTTTGTATTTCATGATACACTACATCATTTAATACAGAATCAAAAATGAACCGATGAACAAAGCCAAAAGACTACCATCTCTACTTGGACAAATTGGAGAATAACAATGAATAAATAAAGCAATTTAACCCATTATCTCCAAGTTGGCTGACCTAGATGTTCAGGTCAGCAGAAGATGGGTCAAACGTTAATATTTCATTTGAACCCTCTTTCTAGCATGAATCTTTAAATACAAGGAAAGGGGGGTGGGAAAAGAGTTAGCTCTGGATAACACATGATGAGAGGGTCAAGGTGGACTAACTCGAAATGCACTTGCACCGTCTGACTCCCTGTTATCAACTCCATCATTAACATAAATGAGGTGGAGCACTATAGTAGCACAGCAGCCCAGAATGAAAGCATCAATCTCAGGCCTCCTAAATGAAAAGGGCAGACAACTTCACAAGCAAACTGCACTGTTAGGACTATCCATTAGCTTTATCTCTACTGAACAGCACTGCTGGCTGACTAGTCTCCTTCGTACTGTAGATATATTGAAGCACATATAAGAGTAGAAAGGAAATAAATGAATAAAGATCCCCAAAAGAGCAACAAAAACACCACCACCCAAAACCGTAGATGGCACTGAAGCTTTCCTGGTCAACAGCTATTTGTATGTTAAGCAGCGTGCTGGAACCTACACCAGCACTTTAAAAAAATGCATTGGCAAAAAATGGATTTTTGAAAGACGATAAATCTCAAAAAATGTCAGAACAGTCTTACAATTAAGGTGAGACCAAACAGCAGCACTCAACACATCAAAAATAGATGTGGAGATGTTATTATGGCAATATTCTGCTACTGGAGAGAAAGAAATAACAGCGAACATAACAGGAGACAATGCCCCCTTTTTCATTCGACTTCAAATCTCAGATCAATAATTAATCAAAGGTTCCGACACATCAATGTCAAGCAGTAACATGCATGCAATTCAACTATCTGCAAGTTTAGCACTGATGAAATAAAGGGATTTGGAGCAAGTAGACTGTGATGACACATAATGACAGCTTTTATACTTGATCGACGGTTATGTGTCTTTGAAGAAATCATTAGAACCTGATTGGACTAACGGCGCGTAAAGGCACATTCTGTGAAATATAGCTAATTAATTTACATTTTTTTTAAGGGCAGTCTTTAATTTCATGGTGTGTCACCCTTGTGGGGCATAAAAGAGTTCAAATCAATTGAATTGTATTGGAGTTGGCTTTATAAAATGAAGGATTTTTTCCAGTCAAGCGCAGCGACCGTGCCTGGATCTCCTTGGGCATCCTTGTAGGTCGTAATGTCTAATTTTAAAATCCTGACAGGAAATAGAATAAATATGGTGGCCCAGTAGTGCACAACATAATGAAATCTCCACAACACAATGAAATTGCCACAACACAACGCATAGGACTAATTTCGTTGTGTTGTGCTAATTTCGCTGTGTTGCAGCTTGTTACCATTGTGTTGTGCTAATTTTGATTGTGTTGAGGCTTGCTTCCATTGTGTTGTTAATTTTGTTGTGCTGAGGCTTGTTTCCATTCTGTTGTACTAATTTCATTGTGTCGCGGCTTGTTTCTGTTGTTTAGTGCTAATTTTGTTGTGTTGTGGCTTGTTTCCGTTGTGTTGCGTCTTGTTTCCATTTCGTTGCGCTAACTTCATTGTGTTGTGGCTTGTTTCCGTTGTGTTGTGCTAATTTTGTTGTGTTGCAGCTTGTTTCCGTTGTGTTGTGCTAATTTTGTTGTGTTGTGCTAATTTTGTTGTTGCAGCTTGTTTCTGTTGTGTTATGCTAATTTTGTTGTGTTGTGCTAATTTTGTTGCTGCAGCTTGTTTCTGTTGTTATGCTAATTTTGTTGCTGCAGCTTGTTTCTGTTGTGTTATGCTAATTTTATTGTGTTGCAGCTTGTTTCTGTTGTGTTGTGCTAATTTTGTTGTTGCAGCTTGTTTCTGTTGTGATATGCTAATTTTGTTGTGTTGCAGCTTGTTTCCGTTGTGTTGTGCTAATTTTGTTGTGTCGTGGCTTGTTTCTGTTGTGTTGTGCTAATTTTGTTGTGTTGTGGCTTGTTTCCATTGAGTTTTTTTTTCCATTGAGCTAATTTTTTTTTATTGTGTCACTGCTTGTTTCTTTTGTTTTGTGCTAATTCTGTTGTGTTGTGGCTTGTTTCCGTTGTGTTGCAGCATTTTTCCGTTGTGTTTTGCTAATTTCGTTGTGTTGCGACTTGTTTCCTTTGTGCTGTGGCTTGTTTCTGTTGTGTTGGAGATTGTTGTGTTGTGCACTACTGGGCCACCATAAAAAAAGGTTCACGGGCTCTACAATAGATGGAGCTGAACACTTCAAACTAAAGTACCTTGGCAACTTCAGGAGAAAGAATGTTCTCAAAATCCTCCAGAGCGAGCAGGTGGGCCCGGGCATGAGCCTCTAATTCAGAGGCATCCGAGTTTCCAACAGCTTCTCTCAGAAGCGGCAGCTGTACTAAAATGAGATGTGATATTGTTATGCAATTTCAATTACACCGCAGGGAGAAGGATCAATCCGACAGCCACTCGTTTCCCTGAGCGAGCAAAGATGAGACGGGGACGCTCCAGAACATCCTTTAAATTACACAGCGATTCAGATGGTGTTCTCTGCACTTTCTGGATTTCTGAGCGTTACACGTTTTAGTGGTTATTTCTATTTCTTGAAGCAGCTGTGCGTGCATATGGTGTCTGAAGTGGTTCCATTCACATGCCAGCGATTCTTGGAATTGCAGAATGACTGAACCACAGTTTAACTAGGAAAGTCAATCAAGAGTATTCACAATGGATATGTGTGTAACTTAACTAGTGTGCAGGTAGAGAAGGCTGCTAAAGTAATGTCAGTTTGTATAACCATTTTTAAAAGCTAGTTCAAATAACTCCTTGATTTGGTAATTCAACTTGATGCATGTCACTGAACATTCACAGAGAATGACTCTCACACTGAATGAAGACAGTCACTCTGGGTCACCGTAAAGGTCTTAAAAATGACAACTCATTTAAAATGGCTTTGAAATGAATCATATACTTTGAAAACCTGCAGTAACCTACAGGAGAGACAATTCATGGTTTATTATTCGTGACACCAAAGGCTGTTTTCTGTGAAATAATTATAGAATTTTTTTTTTCCAAAAACTAACAGTGGCCAGGATTCAAGGACAAGATCAATGATGACAAAATTAATTTTTTAATAATTAGCTGTGCTTCCCCAGGCATCAGTATCATATAAAAGAAATTCACTGCCAAATTGCTAGTGTTTTGATTGGTTTTCATGCCATTGCTATGCAGTTGCTAGGGCGGTTCTAAGCAAATTACTTTTTTAATCAAAAGAGCCCACTGTTAATGTTCCAAAAATGCTTGCATACAATAGTAGCAATGATGCATGCGCCTTAGCAAACACCGCTAATAAAAACATACTCTGTCCTTGAAGGATGAGAAATCAGAAAAAAAATAAAAAAATAAAGGTTTTGTGTTCAGACAATGACACGTTTCCCTGTGGAGGATTTAGACCACAGCTCACAGCTGGGTCTTGGCCTCCAGACCCGCTGTGAGCCAACACGACTGATCATGAACCCTCATTACAGACGCAGCGAAGAATCTGTGGGAAGATTGTTACAAGCCTGAAGGAGATTTAAAGATGGTAAATTCTTAAATTTCGTTTTCTTGGTGGAAAGAAAAAAGATACTAGTGCATAAATGGAGCAAAATACAGACGTTTAAGACTAAACCAACAACAGAAAGTGCTTGCGATGTCCTTTATGTGTGGGAAGACTTGCTTACCACTCTATTATTACCAGTCTAATTGTGTGCACTCATCTGCCTCTAAATGACACTGGGCACACAGAGAGAAACAGAGAGAGCGAGAGGGAAAACTGGAAAATATAAACAGAGAGGTTAAAGAGTCAGAGTAGTTTATCAGAGAGATACAGGTAAGACACCGAAATATCACTTTTTAGAAGCACAGAAAAACAAAATGTGTACAAAAGTTAATATGTGAAGCAGTCAGACACGACAAGCTCTTCTGAGTATGAAAATAATGAATAAGGGATGTGGGTTGTGAAAACTCTGACGCTCTAATTGGGGTTCCTGTTGGTAAAGATCTGACCGGTTTAGACGCCTCGTTACCCTTAGGGTATAATTAGCTTGGCGTCCTCAGTCCACAGTCATTCAATAAGGAGTCTGTTCTGTCGTGCATGCTAAAACAGATGTAGCTGGGTAATTGTCTTCATTAATAAGCACTTCTGATGAAAGGTGATCTAAGTGACTGAGCATATCAGTGCAAACATGCCTAATACCGCCCAGAAACAAACCCACAACTGATGTCATAGATACAATATCGCAGGCTAATGTATAAAATTTGTTCTACATTTCACTTGTATCCCTTGCAGTTAAAAACAAAAACTTGTTTGTGCATAACCAGCAATCACTTATAGACTCTAAAAGAGCGTTAACACACAGCAGTTCGCAACGACAAAGCCAATGTGGGTGTGTCTAGGGATGCAACAAAGTTTAACTTTATGCAAATGAGTATTGATGTGATGTGGAAGCAACCAATAGGAGTGAGGATGCTGGTGAACACATGATCTGCCTTCTGTGATGTAACTTTTCTATATTTCTATCTTTTTTCTATCTGTTGCTGTCCACATGCAAGGATATAAAATATTAAGACTTTACAATGTTCAATTTGTTAACAATAATTCGTATATAAACCATTTAAATTCTAAACTATTTAAATATATAGTATACATACACAAATATATATCATTTATATATAACATTTCGATGTTAAACTATTTAAACATAACACTATTATAGTAATAAAACATTACTATATTTATAAATAAATATATTATTTATATGCAATATACAATTTATATGTGTCGTCATATAATCAAAATATCTAATGGTATATAAGATACATACTCATATATACACCACTATACGTTTTATCTATCTATCTATCTATCTATCTATCTATCTATCTATCTATCTATCTATCATCCATCCATCTTTAATGACAATATTTTAATAAATTTTTGTATTAAATAATTAATTACACATTCATATTGATATGTTAAATGTGTATATTAAATGCTGAAATGAAATGATAAATATTCCCTGTCAATTCATGATACTCAAAGTAGCTAATGTTAACAAATTGAACTTGTAAAGTGTCACTAAAAAAAGAAAAAAAAAAAACATGCTTGGAAAACCAAGTCAATGGTCCATATTTTTATATATGTACATACATATTATGACCAACAATATAGCCAATTGGCGACCTCTATCGATAAAATCGCTGAGTGTGTGAACGTTCCATTAGAGATACAAGATTCTGACATTTGTTGTGTGTCCCTAAACTTTAAAATGGAGACAAGAGTATTTACTATGCTTTGGGACTGTTTGCTTTTCAATATATGACAAAATATAACAAACGAAACGGCCACCAAACGGTTAATGTCACCTTGGTCTCCCAGATTTATCAGCAGTACAAACAGCGGTAGACACTTTGATGATATTGACATTGATTGACTTGAACCTTCTAAGCAAAGCATCAAGTAGTGTTTTTCTAAGTGCGCAAAATCACATTAAACAGCAATTTCGTCCTCCAAGCAGTCAGAGGGGCCGTGTTTGTTGAGCACATTGAGCAGACGCAGGGTGCTCTCGTCCTGCTGTCCCCAGCTTTCATCGCTCTCATCTGTGTTTGACTCGTACTCGGATGCGATTCCCGACTCGTGGAATTTTAGCAGCTCGAGGCTACCCAGAAGCTCGTCCCGTGATGAGGGCGAGACCCCTTGGGATGATGTGTCGGGACTCTCCTCCTGTTGGGGTGGTCCCGGAAGAAAGCGGAAACACTCAAACTTGATCAAGCACTGGTCCCTACCTATTGGACTGCCCAGCGGCAGGGATAGCTGTGTCCCATCGTTGAGTGGAGGAAGGATGGCGTCCTCTGGTCTGGGGGTGGTGGGGTCGCATAGGACTGGGGGCACGTTGGCACGGAAGGTGATTTCCAGGAGACTGTCTTGGGATCCCACTGTTAAGAGAAAGGAAGAGTTTGAAAATTAATTGCGAATAATCTCATGACTTTTTCTACTTAATTACACCAATCTAACAAAACTGCCTATACATGTTCTCTTTTAATCTATAGACAATAAATAATATAATATAATATAATATAATATAATATAATATTATATATATATATATATATATATATATATATATATATATATATATATATATATATGACCTGGACCACAAACCAGTCTTAAGTGCTGGGGTATATTTGTAGCAATAGCCAAAAATACATTGTATGGGTCAAAATTATTGATTTTTTTTTAAGCCAAAAATCATTAGGACATTAAGTAAAGATCATGTTCCATGAAGATATTTTGTAAATTTCCTACTGTGAATATATCAAAACTTAAATTTTGATTAGTAATATGCATTGCAACGAACTTCATTTGGACAACTTTAAAGGCGATTTTCTCAATATTTTGATTTTTTTGCACCCTCAGATTCCAGATTTTCAAATAGTTGTATCTCGGCCAAATATTGTCCTAACAAATCATACATCAATGGAAAGCTTATTTATTCAGCTTTCAGATGATGTAGAAATCTCAATTTTGAAAAATTGACACTTATGACTGGTTTTGTGGTCCAGGGTCACACACATATACATATATATATATAGCTGTTCAAAAGTTTGGGATCAGTAAGATTTTTTTAAAGAAGTTTCTTATGCTCATTAAGGCTTATACAAAATAAAAAACAGAACTTTGAGAAATATTATTGCAATTTAAAATAACAGTTTTCTATTTTAATATACTTTAAAATATAATTTATTCCTGTGAAGCAAAGCTAAATTTTCAGCATCATTATTCCAGTCTTCAGTGTCACATGATCCTTCAGAAATCACTCTAATATGCTATAATCAATGTTGGAAACAGTTGTTCTCCTTAATATTTTTTGGGACCTGTGATACTTTTTTCAGGATTCTTTGATAAATAAAAAGTTAAAAAGAAAAGTGTTTGGGCCAGTAAATTGTTTTCTTTTTTTTTTTTTTTTTTTTTTTTTTTTAAGAAATCAATACTTTTATTCAGGAAGGAAGTGTTAAATGGATAAAAAGTGATTGTAAAGACTTATATTGAAGATTTCTATTTTCAATAAATATTCTTTTTAACATTTTAAAATTTCAAAATTTCTTTTTAGCTTTTTATTCATCAAAGAATCAAAGAAAAAAGTATCACAGGTTCCAAAAAAATATTAAGCAGCACAAGAGTTTAAACATAATAATAATAATAGATAATAAATCAGCATATTAGAATGATTTCTGAAGGATCATGTGACACTGAAGACTGGCACAGTGACACAGTGCGGAAAATTCAGCACTGTGTCACATGAATAAATTTTATTTTAAAATATTAAAATAGGAAACCAATATTAGAAATTGCAATAATATTTTAAAACATTACTGTTTTTTCTGTATTTTTGATGAAATGAATACACCCAATCTTTTGAACACACACACACTTTACTGACACGGCTCCCTTTGCTTGTGCTTATTCCATTATTAAGGGTGTTAAAAAGGGCATTACATATAATACTACATATTTTCAAAACCGACTAATTGGTGGGTTCCCTAAAGAATCTCTGTATAAATAAGGTACCTGATGTAACACTTGACTGACATGACGTGAACCCAAGGCCAGCCTCTTACATTCAAAAACAGTGTAACACAATAGAACCAAACATAGTCAACAGTAAGTTGCTGGCTGACCACTAGAAATATATTGAAAACATCAACCATCATGACGCATTCTCAGTGTTAAAAACTTTTTAATTAACTACTTCAGATTCACTCATACCTTTTCAAACTACTGTTTCAAAGTACCTTAGTGCTGTACTGTTTCAAAGTAAAACTGGGGTTCAGTCTTTCCACTCTCTTTTCTCTGTGGATGTCATCTGCCTTCCTTCATATTATATAACACTTCATAATGTCAGTTCTGCTCCACTTTTTTTCCCTTTTCTTCTGCTCCAGCAGGTTAATAACAGTGCTCCTACCCCTGCAACACATCCTCACTTGCCCTCTCTGAATAGATCTGATGTGTTACAGCTTTCTTTCACTCTTGCCTTTTCACTCAGACCGTCCCATCTGTTTCACCTCTCTCCATCACATACAATTTCACTTTGCCTTTTAACTTCTCTCCCATCGTGGCACTCCACAGGGGTTAATTTCAGGCTTATTTTAAAACACACTTTCACATAGACCAGCAGCACCTGGAGATGTGCTGTCTTTCACATTAGCCTGCATGATAAAGAGCTCTCATCCTTGACTGTCCCAACTGTCACACTTAAGTCACCTTGTAAAAAACGGCTGTAAATGGCTGTCAAATTTCTTCTCACATCCTCTTTAATGATGACACCTCATTTTACTCTGAAGTGAAGGTTAGAATCTAATACCACCATCATTCATGCTTTACTGAAACACAGACCTCCTGTGCTTGTGCTTATTCTTCCGTTATTAAGGGTGTTAATTAGGACACAAATAAAATCTGCCACAAAACAATGCATGCTTCTGAAGTTACTCCCTAGCAATGCTGAAAACAGGGAATCATACTCACTAGAGCCATTCCCAGCCAGCTTGAGCTCCAGCTCCTGAACCTGTTTGACCAGGAGAGAAATATGCTGCAGTAGGTCCTTATTCTGCAGCAGCAGCTGGTGAACTCGAGCCTGGGCTTCAATCCTCGCTGCAGCTTCTGCAGAGAGCTGATCCTTCAGCAGATGAACCTGAGGAACAAACCAAAGTATGCATGCTTAAGTACAGCAGAGTGTACTACCAACCAACACCACAGAGACCTCCAGCAGTTCATATGCTGTATTATCCTAGAGTCGCCCTTAGTAAGGACAAAAACTCAAACTGACTCAATTTACTTCTCTACTTTTCAGTTCCAACTGAAAAGCATTATGCTATATAATATAATATATAATATAAAAGAAGAAAAAGTTTTTGGTTTTCATTTGATTAAACTTTAAGGCCATTATTTCATTATTGATACAAGAATTTGCCTTTGTTCAGCTTCGGAAGAATATGTTCCTGCCAGGATCCTGTCTGGACTTCAAGAGTTCAAGGAAATGGGGGGGAAGAAAAAAAAAAAAAAATTTATATTTATATATATATATATATATATATATATATATATATATATATTATATTATATTATATTATATATTTATATATATATATTTTTTAAATTGTTATTCTGAGAATTTCTACTTGAATTTATTTATATATTTAAGGTCAAACATCTTTAAAAGATTTTTTTATCTACAATCATCCCATTATGCAATTTGGTATGCAGTGCTATTTAATATATTTTGAATGCTTTTATATTGAATATGAAAAATTGATGGCAAACTTTGGAAAGTGTTACTATGAAGGTCATCTCATTTACTGTGTAGGTAGCGGCATTCATGCAAAATTAAACAGCGCTTTCATCCGAAAAGCTTCTTTAACACCACATCATTAAACAACTTTTCGTAAAAGATATTTTATGTTCCTGACATCAGCTGTATTTTAAGAGTAATGATGAAATAATATGAAGAGCAACAGTGGAAAGACAAATGCCTGTTTTATCTGTAAATAAATAAATAATTAATTAATATCTCATTTTTATATTTAGTTATATAATTTATAATTAAATCAGAGCAACATTTTTCTGCCACAAATACAATGCAGGTTTTTTTGTAAAAATTATATATAAATATACTAAAAAGTATAATAAACAAATAAGCCATTAAATATTACAGATAAATATCACTGAATGCTTGGAGTACTCAATTTACACAGCTTTAGTAAAGTAATAATTAACTTAAATAATATAAAGGAATTATCTGGAATAGTCTAACAAACCTCCATTTCCATAAGTACCATAAAAAGTCCTCCACACATTTTGTTATGAATTGCTGCTTGGTTTGTCTGGCTAATGACAAATGGCCAGCTATAAAGATTTCCAAAGTGATTATGATGCACTCGAGTGTCCTTCATAAGTCCTACACTTCTACCCAGCGATAGACGGGCGAATTTTCCGCCAGTGGCTTATCCTGAGCACCGTCTAAGTGTCTGTTTGCTCCTAAAGCCACCACAGCCACCCCCAAGGGGTCTGGGGTGATTTATGACCCAGCTTAAACAGCGTGCCTGCTCGTGCTGCCTGCCCTTAAGAACAATACATTCTCCAGACAAAGCCAATGAGCCATCAAGATCAGGCCAGCAGGGAGCAGTGCAAAAGATTGAGGGAAAAAAAATTACCATACTGTAAATGTGGACTGAAACCTTAGTTCAGGTTGAGCCGCTTGCCATCAGTTCTCGAGTGTATATGCTTGTATGTATGTGTGCGTGTATGTTTTCTGACAAAGAGTGATTGTCTTTGGGAAAAGAGCTGCCTACCATGACAAAAGATGTTGTTTTCAAAAGGATATAGGATGTAAATGTATACAAGCCTCATATTTCATGCTGTCAATGTTTTATATCTCAATCTGAGTGGGGAAGATTCATCAGCAAGGCAAGTCAGGGTAAATGTTGGAGTCCAAATGTTTTGATGATAATCATTTTCCTCGATGACATACAGAAGCAGTATTTCTTTTCCTAGTCTTTAAAAAAGTAAACAAACGCAGCAATGAAGAACTGTTTAACGTCAACACATTGCCACTGCAATCAGTTATTCTTGGTTTCATTTTCAAGTCTACTAATTAAGCAATTAAAAGTTCACTGTCCAATTATGGCTAGAAAATGAAGAGAGAACAGTAATATTTATCTGTATGACAGGAAAGATCAACAATATTTTCTGGCAGTAATATTAGCGTACAGCATGAGAAATACTAGTTACACTGCTGTTGTGAAAATACCAGGAGCTTACAAAGTAAATAGAACATCAAGGACACGAATTTCAACAACTTAAGCAGGTCTAAAGTCTCTAATGTGAAGTCCAAGTAGGCATGTGCTGGTATTAACTCCTCATGCTCTTATCATGTTATGGTATTATCATGATATAGTATTGCACTTCAAAACAGGTTGAAATTAACTCTAGTTTTCTTTACTGACAAGTTGTAGTTACTTTTGAAATCCTAAATTGGCCTTTAAAAACAAAAAAGGTGCCTTAAAGGGATAATTCACCCAAAAATTAATTATTCACCCTCATGTCGTTCCAAACCCGTAAGACCTTCGTTCATCTTCGGAACGCAAATTAAGATTTTTTGGATGAAATCCGAGAGCTTTCTGACCCTCCATAGACAGCAATGCAACTACCACGTTCAAGGCCCAGAAAGGTAGTGAGGACTTTGTTAAAGGGATAGTTCACCCAAAAATGAAAATTCTGTCACTAATTACTCACCCTCATGTCTATCACATGCATATGCATTGTGATACCCTGTTATTTTTGTTTTCTTTGCTCAAAAAAAAAAAAAAGAAAAATTATTCTCGTAGCTTTGCAAAATTGAATCACTGATGTCACATGGACTGTTTCACCAATGTACTTACTACATTTCTGGACCTGGCAACATTACAGTTGCGTTGCTGTCTATGGAGGGTCAGAGACCTCTCACATTTCATCAAAAATATCTTAATTTGTGTTCCGAAGATGAACGAAGGTCTTACGGGTTTGGAACGACATGAGGGTGAGTAATTAATGACAGAATTTTCATTTTTGGGTGAACTATCCCTTCAAAAATTTAAACATTAAAAAAGCAAAACAAATAACACAGAAAATAACTCCAACAACAATAGAAAAAAAAAGAAAAAAATAAAACAAAAAACAAAAAAACAAACAAGGAAAAAAACCAAAAAAAAACAACAAAAAAACAAAACAAAACAAACAAAGCAAAAACAACAACAACAACAACAAAAAAACACAATCAGAGCCTCACAATCCTTCTGGATTTTGAAATGATCAATGTTCAGTTTGCACTAGTCTAATGTAAAAACACCCCTAAATCTCTAAACCCTTTTCCATGGTTTCTCAAGAGAACAGATTTAATGACACTAGGATGTCAACAAATGATTCACTTTCACTGACATAACCTAGAGAGTTCTAAAATAGGTAATTTGTGTGATTCATGTTCTAACAATCTATTTAATCACACATATTTAAAGTGGAGACTTTCATGACCATAGTAATTTCCAAGCACAAATGTAATCTTTTTTTCTTCCACTGCACTGCAGTCATTACAAGGTTTTTATAGGGCTGTTTATTCCATTGTTGCTGCCCTCAAATGGCATGATGAAATTACATCAAATATTTCAGTGCTGATTTTCCTTTAAACACCCCTTTGAAAGCTGCAAGAGGGCATGAAAAAAAAAAAAGTGGAAATCAAGCCGTGCTGAAATATAAAGCACTCAGAGAGGCTATTTTCTATAAACCCTCTGCATACATCTCTTATTTTTTACTAAACAGAAAAAAACACCAGCAACCATAACAAGGCTTTCATTTAAGAGAAACTACATTTGACTCTGCATGCGGCACTAGAACTCAGATTCATAAGACATTTTGCCTGAATTACTCTCATGAAACATCTGCAATATACAAGCATGTAAAACAGATTTTTGGGAGATCTGATGTGGGCATCGTTTTCAGGACATGGCAGAAGCCAAACTCATTTTATCTGCACTGAACTGTCTAAAGGAGAATCTTCTACCAGAATATGATTAAAACAAACACAAAACACACAAAAACTATCCTCCACAAATAACCCACTCCACCACTAATCCTGACTTCAGAAAAGCAAATATCGTTTCATCTGTCGATCATTTTCCCTAAGGATGAGAGCCACTGCAAAACAAATGGAGAAATAAATTAATAAGCGACGACTGACTTGCGTGTGCCGCTTTGATAGCGCGCTTCAAAGCGTCTCCTCTTCTTCAGTGACTGAAGACATCATAGCAGCCAGAGCAAAGCCACAGCTTGTTTCTCTTTGAGCGTGTTGTGTTGCAAATCTGGGTACGTTTTCAGCTGGCTGGCTTTGCTTATCAGAGTTATGACAGGATGGACATCCCTGACTATCCTCAACACACCTCAAAGCGACATGCAGTCACAAAGATGTGGGTCAAAGGAGCGTGGAACAAAATTCCACCCTCTGTAACACCATTCACAGACCTGTGAAGAGCGCCAAGTGTCTTTCTCACACACACACACACACACAAAAACCCACACAAAAAACCCCCAAAACAAAACAAAAAAGCACTTTCTAGAGTGTACCCTATGGCTGAGCATAATACTTATGAAAAACAACGGTTTTCTTTTCTTGCCAAACACTTGGTGTAGAACTGTGGCTAAACAAGCAAACCGCATGCTCTCAAAGGCTGAATAAATAAACCAGTCTAGTGCCGGAAAGAACGAAAACGCTTCAGACACAGAAGACTACAGCTGTTTTGTGCACTCCAAGCCATTCACAAGCAGTTCTAATGCTGGGATTTGTAGCTAAGGTTCACATTGAGACCACCGTAACTGATGCATGAGAAACAGTTTTTGTAAAAGTGCTACTACAAGAAATAGATTTTCTTTACAGAATAACAATGTTGGGTGAACACATACATTTCACTGCATAATTAAGACTGACAAAACCCAATTAAGATAAAATAATTTCAGATTTTAATAATATATTGAACAAATAGTTAGACAAATCAGCTCAAAAGGAACTAGCTGAGACCTGACAAAATGCGTTTATCAGTGTAGAAACATTTTACCCAATTTGCCTGCTCAAATTTCTGGAGGAACAGTTATTGTTTGTATTGTGTTTATTTGTTTGAAGGAAAAATAAATAAATTAATTAAAAAAAAACCCCAAATCACTTACACTCACCTGACCCATAATAAAACATCATTAGCATAATGCACAAAGCACATTAATAAAACCATCCTCAAAAGAACAATACATGTAATTATAGAGGCAAATTAGATGAGCTAGCTGCTCTTTTTTTAATTATACCCTCCCTCTCACTGTCTCACACACACACAACCATTCAAAAGTTTGGGGTCAGTAAGACTTAGTATTTTAACTGATGAACTGATCAAAATCGACAGTAGAGACATTTAAAATGTAAGCTATATTTTTCAAATAAATGCTGTTGTTCTGAACTTTCATCAATAAAATAATTCTGAAAAAAGTATCATGGTTTCAAAAATATTAATCACTGTTTCCAACAAGAAATGTTTCTTGAGCACCACATCGGCATATTAAAATGATTTCTGAAGGATCATGTGACACTGAAGACTGGAGTAATGACTGCTGAAAATGTAGCTTTGCCATCACAGGAATAAATGACATTTTACATTATATTAAAATAGAAAAGTTGCTTTAAATTGTAATAATATTTCACAATATTACCATTTTTAATTTTAATTTTATTAAATGCTGTCTTCAGGAGCAAAACAGACTTCTTTCAAAAACATTTAAAAAATCTTACTGACCTCAAACTTTTGATGTGAAAGGTAATGTACGCAACAACAACAACAACCGGAAAATACCTTAAATCTCACCGCTTCTATAGGTCTATTAAATGTACATTTAAAGTGCAGTGTGGCATTTACTTCATCTCACCTGGGCCACAGCCACCTGTGTCTGCTGCTGCTGTTGGGTGAGCTGCTGCTGGAGCAGCTGGAGCTGGTGGTGCACAGACAGGGGAGTGCTGGCCGGCAGCTGACTGCCTGAAGGAAGCAGCAACTTGGGGGAAGCCAGCAGGATGTTGGGCTCCTCAGAGGGCTGGAGAAAGAGAGAGAACAGTTGTTTTGTCAAGATCGGTAATTAATCTACATGTTCACTATCAAACAAAGTCCTCTGAAGCCATACGATAGCTTTGTGTGAGGATAAGGAACGACATGAAAAAGCAGAGTAAGTTGAAAAGGCATTAAAACAGACAATGCAGAATTGGAAAGGGCCCTTAATAATCAACAAAATAACAATACAAACTAGTTTTAGCAGTCATTAGTGCACAACAAACACTATTTTCATCAACAAGGTTTTTAGCTTAAAAACAACTGCACGCTTGCCATTAGGATACAATGCACCACTCTGACCAGCTCTGTGGTCAAAGATGTCTCTTTGCCGGCCCCTACTGAGGCTCAGATATTAATTACAGTAGCACTTGCAGTCTATCTAGCTGTGCAAACAAACAGAGCTCAGAGGGGTGGGAGGCAGTCATCTGTGACAAATTGTTAGTTTTACCCTACAAGGCCAACTTATTTATACCCCGGTCGGGATGAAAATATGGTAATGCCAGCTGTCAGATATTGACCTCCCATGTACAGAATGAGGGACTGAGTATGAAAGCCTCAGCAGCAGCGGCCAGAGATAAGACTGATTTTGGCTGAGATTGATATGCTGCAAAGAGCCCTTTGAAATATTCAGGCATTGCCTGGTGCTGAATCACTAAACGGATGGCTAGACACACCAAACCAGACCTCAGTTGTTTGAAAAATCGAACACGACCATCTACCAGACATAAAACTGATATGGACCCCCTAAAGCATGCATTTCAAGTGTCATTTTTTTTTTTTTTCTTTTTTCCCCCCCCCCCCCCAAGTTAAAATGTTCTCTTATCCCAATTTAATGTAACAAGAATGCTGTTCAGAACCTGATTCGGTTGTGCTTCAAAGCACTGCTTTTGGAGTGGTCTAACAACAGATAATTGAAAGTTTTGGGCAGGACTACCTGTTCAAACAATGGAAAACAGAGCAGGTCAGAAAGGGGATTTATTTGCTAACCGTACATATGCACATGATTGAGTGTAAAATCATTTAAACATTTTTAAGAGTAATTATGATTACTCTTAAAAATTTATCCTATATGTAAGATAACATTTTGCTGTTTTCAAGGAATTTTCTAAGCTAATTTAAAAAAAAAAAAAAAAAAAAAAAAAAAATGCACTACTGATTAAAAGTTTTGGTTCACAATTTTTTTAAAGCCAAAAATGTATTCAGTAAGGACACACTGATAAAAGGTGAATGTACATGGAACACTTTAATATTGTTACGCAAAAATAAATTGTTTTTCTAACAAGTTCTTTTGAACTTTCTATTCATCATAGAATACTGTAAAAAATGTAGAATGGTTTCCACAAAAATATTAAACAGCATGTTTTCAACATTGATAATAATAATAATATAATAATAATAATAATAATAAATATTTCTTGAGTAATAAATCAGCATATTAGAATGATTTCTTAAGGATCATGAAGATTAAAATTCAGCTTTGCCATCACAGGAATAAATTATACTTTAAAATATATTAAAATAGAAAAAAGTTCATTTAAATTGGAGTAATATTTCATAATATTTTTGATGTATTTTTGATCAAATACATGCAGCCTCGGTGGGCATAAAATACTTCAAAAACATAAAAAATAGGTGCGCAGCTGGCAAATGACATCTAGTCTAAGCTAAAAGTTTATTGTGTTTTAACTGGTTTTGAAAATGGCACACATAGCTTTACTTGAATATCTTGCTTGAGAAGTTTTTTTTCAAATTGCGTGAATTAGGCCTATTATTTCCAGATTGGATGACTCTAGTGGGAGAGAAAGTACATTTTCCTTTAAACAATTCATGATCAAATGGCAAAAATGACTTTTGTTATATTCCTAGAAAACCATGCATCCAGTGAAGGGGGCTTTTACTTAAGATTAATGTCAAATAAGATTGCGGGCAGTATATTGGAAAAGATGTTCACCTCGGCTTCTCATATTTTTCATTTCTCACATATTGGCTGAGCGGTGATTCAGGTCGACTGATGAGGATTTCCTTCTGTGTGTGTCTACTGACAGCTGTTTACTTGGGCAGTGCTGCAGAATGGCATGTTGTAAACAACACCTGCTCTCACAGACGTCTCACAGAGAATCTACCTCTGCCGGAGAGACCGGTGACATCCAGTGAATTCATAGCTTGAAAAATCTGCATAGTGTGTCTAGGGAAAACGTAATGTGAATTATATTACTGCCCATCTGAAGATTAAACTAAAAAATTGAAGATAAGCATGACTCTGCTGATAAAATATTTGCTACTTTTGTGCTGTGCAAGTTTGAAGTCGTCATATCACGAAGCATAAATCATGGACAAAATCATTTGTTATGAACAGAGTGCCTGGACTGAGCACACAGCAAGTGTCTGAAAAACAAGCACAGGAAGAAGTTTGGATGGGCTTAACAAATATTTTCTTAATGAATTAGCACATTCTTAATAAATGATTCATTGATGAATATATTTCACAGACTTTACAGACACAAGTGCTGCAGAAACAAATCCTTGATGTGTGAGACAGACTAAAAGGGCTTTTCATGCTTACTGAGACATGAGATAAAACTGGCTATGGAAATGAAGAAAGAAAAGTTCCTTCTTCCAAAATGTGCTTTTCTTGCTGTAACTCATCAAACGCTATTCTAAACAGTTATGAACCCTGAAAATTCAGAATTCAACTATGATTAAGAAAATGATACCACAGGATGATTTAAAAATGATTTTCAGCTCCATTTATTGAATTGTCACCACTGACAGATAAAAAAAAAAATCTTACGGTTTTGATAGCTTATGGTGTCAAAAACAAACGTATTCAGCTTAAATCCACATTTATTGCATGCATCAGCCATTTTTTCTGGCATTTTACTTGAAATGAGGCAAATTAGCTAAAAAATATAAAACTATCCAATTTCTTTACAATATGGGTATTGGGGTTGGCATAAGTACACACAGTATTATGTTTGCTATTCAAAATCTAACCAAAAGCAAAGATATAATATTTACAACTGGTCTTTATTGCATTTATTTCCATACTGAATTGAGATCTGTTGTCTACATATATTTAATCAGCTAAAGCAGTTTACACTGCAAAGTTGGCACAGAAATCATGTTGCGTGTTGGATTATCGCGCACAGCTGACAGAAAACTAGACACGAGCTATTATGACAGCAACAAAGTTTATGACTGTTCTAATTTGATATTTCATTTATGCAGAGCTTAAGCTTTTGCTGCTTAGCAAGCACCAGCATTTTCTTGTGGAAATGCAAATATAGTTTATCTATGATGTTTATTGGAATATTTCCATCACTCCACAGGGAATAATTACACTATCATCTGTTCTGAAATCTGTACTCTTTTTTTTTTTTTTTTTTGGCTGTGTAACAGAAAATACAATGCAGAATAGTCTTTGGTAAATTGTTGAAGAAAACACATCTGTTAAAAGGCATCAAGGGAAATAGCATTCATTCGAGCACTTTCAATTAACCACTGCAGAAAAACCTAATTAGTTCATCTGTGATTATGTGATGGATGTGTAATCAACAGCAGCTACTAAAAGCCTGTAGTGCTGCTTTAGCGATCATCACCAGGATCTATGAACACCTGAGGTTTTGGTCTGGGTCATATATAGACCTACAGTGGCAGAAAAAGGACAGTAAGGAAGAATATGGGAAACGTCTGTCATGCTTCACAAACTCAACTCTCTAAAGGCCGTTTCACACGGGATGCTTTGTGAAGCAGTAAAGTTGCCACACATGTTCCCTTGTTTCTGTAGTTGGCAGTTCTCATGTGGTGGTTAGGGGCTGATGTTGGCCAGAAGACTCCTTATGAAGACTTTCAATGCAATACAATGACAACAATCTCTAATGTCAAAGTATAACATCAAAATGGGAAAAAAAATTAAATCACAAATTTCTAAAGAGAAAAAAAAATTGAAATTGAGAGAGTAAGAAGCAGTGTCTATATGTGAACAAACAATACAGCAATCTATGGCATACACTGCTATTATAGTACAAATAACCTCATTATATTTTATTGGATTATAGCATGAATGTGGAATAAGGCCACTGGTGGAGGACGGTTATTAAATAACCTTATAATTATACAGGTGCTGCAGCTTACATACAGATCTCCATATTTTCTGAAATGTCACAGGATTTTCTACAACAGCTGTCTTCAGCTCAGAATTGTTCATACCTCAAGGTAGAGAATAACAATATCAGAAAAGGTTTTGCTGTTATTTTCTTTGCTCTATGCCAGTGTTAATCCATTATCACGGTAGCTGCTGTAGGTATATAACACTAACTGTAAGAAACGTGTGTTTAGATTCTATGAGATTTATATACTGTATGCCACATAGATTTTGTGTTGCTTTGCCAGACTTTTGACAACCAGTATAAAGTCTTTTCCACTTTACAGCTTCCTCTGTACAAGCAAACTTCCAACCTAGACATTTCTGTCCATCCACATATAAAAAGTACAGACTTTTCCCCAATACTGTTCAAGTTTGGGGTTGGTAAGACTTTTCTGTTTTGTTTTTGAAAGAAGTCTCTTATGCTCACCAAGGCTGAAATGTATTTGATCAAACAGTAATATTGTGAAATATGATTACAATTTAAAATAACTGTTTTTTTATATATCATTTATTCCTATTATGGCAAACCTGAATTTTCAGCAGCCTTTACTTCTTTAGTGTTACATGATCCTTGAATCGGTCAACAATATTTCTTATTATCAATGTTGAAAACAGTTGTGTTGCTTAATAATTTTGTGGAAATGATATCTTTTAAATACATTCTTGCTCAAGTATTCATTTCTTTAAAACTTTTGAACAGACACTGCTTTACTTGCTTCTTAGTGTCTCCATCAATCTCTCAGCATCTGAAGAATTGTTGGCACTAATCAGCCCAACTTGATCAAATCCAGTAATTATTTTTCACTCAAAAGTTCTGTTTCAAGGCACGGAATTGTGAGGAAGTGAGCCAATCAAATTAGAACAGCTGCTTTTGAGCCAGCTCTTACTATTTTCATGTGCAATACGCACCAGAGAGTCAGTGAACGTACTGTGAGCGGTACATCTGAGGCTGAGATTATTAAGACACCTACTAGTCAAAAGACATCACCGGAAAGTTTGCAGAGTCTCAAAGTGTATCGACTTTACAAAGCAGATAAGCTGACTGTCATCCCAAGCAGAAACTTCTTGATTCTTACATGTATCCTTCTAAACATCAAAAAACTTCTTATCTGGCACGTAAATCTAAGATGAAAATGTGCTGAGGTCTCTGATAGTCCAGGATGGATGTTCTGTACTTGAAAGCAATGCATTTAAAAGTGGATTACATCTAACAACAAACTAATCCACCTCTGCATGAGAAAGTCTGCACATCTTGCATAAAAAAGAAAATATGCTGAGTATTACAATGCAAGTCTTTCTTTCAAGCACACAATTACTATGCTGGTCTTTTTGATGATTGGCGAAACAATCCAGGAGTCTAACAGTGCTGTGCATTCATTATACAAGAAACAAACGTAAAGACCTGAATGTAAATAAGGAGTTTTTTTAAAACATTGTTTGATATTCCAGTCAGACACAGAACGGCACACATCGAAACACACTCAGCGGCACGTGAAATACAACAAGCTTGGGAGCAAAGTGCTATAACTCATGTCTGTAGACTAGACACATTGCCTCTCCTGAACTGTGCGATATGTCGAGCTTTCTGAATGTGTGAAGTGTCGGTTGTATCCTAGTGAGAGCACTGAGCCCTTGAGGGTAAACGAGGGTAAAAGAGCAATGTTCAGCTCACAGCTGGGCTGACTGAGATTTGCTAGCGGCCACACAAATGTCGTCATTGCTTTTCTGCTCAGGGCTTTCTGCTAGGCAGATTGCTGCCTCCTGTTTATTGACTATTTTTTTTTCTCTGAGACGTCCTTGACAGTGTTAGAGACGTATAGAGGGAATTACTGCAATGTTACGCAAATTTGCTTTCTTGCTTCTCGGTTTATAAGACAAGAAGCTTTTAGTGACGGCATTGAGAAGCATATTATGAAATGTAAAAATGTTAACAGCTTTCCTGTAGCTCAAATAGTAGAGCATGGCGCTAGCAACGTCAAGGTCATGGGTTCGATTCCCAGGGAAAGCAAGAGCTGATAAAAATGTACAAAAAAAAAAAGTAACTTGAATGCAATGTAAGTCGCTTTGGATAAAAGCGTCTGCTAAATGCATAAATGTAAATGTAACATTTGATTGCAATAGTTACTACAGTACTTTTATAGTAAATGCAAAAACATTTTTATTTTATATATATTAGAGGTAAAAAAAAAAAAATACTGGCTACCTCTGAATTTTAATTAAACAAATAAATAGTTGGAAATAAAAAAAAAATGTAATAAAATAAAAGACTAAATTTAAGAATAATTTAATTAATTTTGTTTGATGGCTCACCCTTTAATATTTATTTAGCAGATACTTTTATCCAAAGCAGCTTACAAATGAGGAATATGAGGCAATAACTCAAGAAGCGCTAGCAATACAAAGTTTCAAACATAGTCTAGAACAGTACAAGCTAGAACAGGGAAGGATTTAATAAATATTGAAAGACAAAGTTTTTTTTTTTTTTTTTTAAGTCAGCAGTTAATAGCTTAAAGAACAGATGAGCTATCACCTATTTCTTGAATGTTGTCAAAGATTTGGTTGCCTGGATAGAGTTAGAAAGATAATTCCACGAGCAATAATGAATTTATTCATTATTAATTTTGTTTAATAAATGGGTGCCTCACTCTTAAGAAAGAAAGAAAAAGAAAAGAAAGAGAAAGAAAGAAAGAAAGAAAGAAAGAAAGAAGATTGATCAATCATTTTGTTCAATCTTTTGCTTGGATTGAACTACCTTTCTCTGTCATTCACTGGGACCTGCCATTGTTCACCAAACTCACAACAACCCAACCACAAGGAGGTTTTTTTCCCTTCTAAACCCAGATATAAACAGCAGGATAAAAATTGGAGGGTTACAACAAAACAAATACATAACATGTAGAGAGGTTTGGACAGCTCTTGTGGAATTAAACATGAAGGGTATTTAAGTGAAATGCAAGCATAAACATTTAACTACCTGAGTCAGTGCTACTTGACATGAAGAACAAAAAATACTAAGTTAAATACTAATTTAAGTACTAAATACAACAAACTATTGCCTACTCTGAAGACAGTGTCACTGAAGTGCTTCAAATGTGATAAAACACCCTTACTGTGATATAAACCTAGTCTACCAGCCTCATTAATAAGAAAAATCAAAAGTGCAGCTCTTTAATCTAAAGGGATCTTGAGGCTTTGTGGCCCTTGAGCTTTTCAAAGTTGAGTAGCCCTGAGGACAGGAACATGACATTGGGGACTAGAATACAATGCTGAAGGGTTTTAACAGCAAAGACAGTGAGGATGTAAGTGAGCACTGTTACCTTTCTCACTAACATGACAGACTCGAGACAATAATGCCTGAATAGTCACAAGAGAAAACCGTTTGCACTGTTATAGTTATAACACTAAAAGTTGCCTGAGGGTACCGGCGCACCCTAGATAATAATACAGCTTCAAAAAGATCAGACAACACTAGTATGTCTATTAAAACACAGTCCACATGGATTTCTTCTATTGATATGTCAGGATTTAAAGAGTATAGAACAATGACCTGAAACATCAAACGATCTCAAATAACAACTTTCACAGCAATTTTATAAAGGATCCTTTTCCCACCGTGGTGGTTCATTCAGCACCTTGAAAAATATAGAATGGCATTAAATATCATGAGCTGGGATGGTTGTCAGACACCGTCTGAAAGAGAATCAAAAGAGGTTCAAGCTGTTAAATAGCTAACTAACACTAAAGATGATTAAGTGCCACCATAAAGCTGTTGGCTTTTATTGTCTTCCACGCTTTCAAACTAATGTTAAATGTCACTGTAACACATTAGCATATGGATAGGAGTGAATGAACTAATCATGCATTGAATAATCGTGCATCCTTTCGAAACGCATTCTAAATTTATGACTGAATGAATTATAAAGCCAAAAGGGCTTTGTTATAATGCCTGAAAGATCATTGAGAGCGAAATGCCAAAGCTTTATCAGCATTTAGACTACACATCCTAGGTTGAAGTTACTCAGTTGAAATTCATTTGTAGTTTGCTTTTTTTAGGCATCCATTGTTACCTAGCAGGGATGATTCAATATCTGTTTGGTTCCCTATGGTTAACAGTGTTGGTGTAGAAAGTGCAAAGGCTGTTTTCTGTATGAATACTAAATCGACAGTAAGAAAAGTGTTTATTTTCTTTCTACCTGTCCATCTCTTCTTTTCTATTTCATTCTTTGTTAAAGATTGCTGGAGAAAAAGCACCTTACAGCTTTCCGGTTTCATTTGTGAGTCTATAATCCATTGGCATGCCAGAGTACAAGTTTGTCAAAGATGACAACCATTACACAAACAAATTTATGGACTAACGTACGTTATTCAACTTAAGTGTAAAAAGGGACTAACTTTTTTATGTATATGAGTTCATCTCTCAAGAGCTCATGCATGGCAAACATCAAAGTGATAAAACTAAACTGGCTTTAGAGGCTCTTGATGCAGAAAGCTTTTCCTTTTCCGAGTCTGTTCTTTTATGGCTCCTCTCAGGAGCCACGAAATGAATGTGTTTAGAGGGAAAACAAAGGAATAGGATGCTAATTAAGGCAAAGTACGGCAAATCTACAATCTACAGCACCAAGGCAAAAGAAATTGTGTCTAAGAGCTGTGAGCTTGCTGTCTGAATTGAATATGATGGAAGAGGAAGACTGGTAGCTGTGAAATAATACAAACACTATAAATAAATAAATAAATATATAAAAGCTATAATGTATATGTGACCCTGGACCACAAAACCAGTCTTAAGTCGCTGGGGTATATTTGTAGCAATAGCCAAAAATACATTGTATGGGTCAAAATGATAGATTTTTCTTTTATGCCAAAAATCATTAGGATATTAAGTAAAGATCATGTTCCATGAAGATATTTTGTAAATTTCCTACTGTAAATATATCAAAACTTTGTTTTTTATTAGTAACATGCATTGCTATGAACTTCATTTGGACAGCTTTAAAGGTGATTTTCTCAATATTTTGATTTTTTGCACCCTCGGATTCCAGATTTCCCAATAGTTGTATCTCGGCCAAATATTGTCCGATCCTAACAATCCATACATCAGTGGAAAGCTTATTTATTCAGCTTTCAGATGATGTATAAATCTCAATTTCGAAAAATTGTCACTTAAGACTGGTTTTGTGGTCCAGGGTCACATATGTTTAGCAGACAGTATTATTCAAAGCAACATTTAAAATAAACATTTTGCCAATATATCTATTACCTGGGAATCAAACCCATGGCTTTAGCATTGCTAGCATCATATTCTGTTATTGTGTGCAATAAGGACATTGGGTTTCTGTTACCCAATTAAACAACACAGTGAGCAAATAACACAGAATAAGTTACTTATTTGTAAAAACAAACAACAAAAAATAAACAACAGAACAAACAAAAAACAAAACAAAAAAAAGAATATCAAACAAAAAACAAAACTCAACTAAAAAATGCACAACAAACAAAAATAAAAAACACCAAACAAAAAGCAAACAAAACATAAATATGAAAAACAAAAAAAAACAAAACCTCAAAAACTAAATGCACAAACAAAAACAAAACAAACAAGACAAAACAAAAAAACATGAAAACAACAACGAATGGTGAAGAGAGGCGGAAATCAAAACCTCAAATCTCTAGTCCCATCTAGCACAGACATGAAGCAGCACACCAAACATCCCTCTGGCTGCTCTAAAATGTCTAACCAGTCTGGTGCAAACAGCAATATATCGGGGAGGATTTTCTGAAATTGAGCACTAGGGCAAAAGTAAAGCTGCCTCTTACATGGAAACATGGGCTGAACTCAGTTCATCATGAATTATCCAGAGAAACTGACATTGCTTTGAAACACATTTTGGCTTTCGGGTACCATCTAGCATTCCAGGCCTGAGGGCTCTTGAGAGCGAGCCTCCATACCACCATTCCCCAAAATCCCATCTCCAAACACTTTTCACATGAACAGTCTGATCTGTATGGACACTATTTCTCCAAAATTAAGAAACAGGGCTATATTTACACCCAGTCTTCGCACTTTCAGTCTGTGATGTCCAGCTCCTCAGGGGGTCTGGCTGGTTTTAGAGTTATTCTACCTGCATCCAGGAGACATATGGGCCCTGTAACTAAAGGGAACTAATTCATGGTAGAAACCTGGCTGTTTGCCTGGCAGAGATTGACTGATATGATCAGAGCAACACAGTAGCCTCATTTCTCTATATTTCAGCCTCTGCTATGAAACTCCCACAGCAGTAGTCTGCCACAGAGTTTCCAGACTGGGGTACTGAGGTCTGACATTGGGTAAAGTTCAGAAATGTTGAGGAGGACTAATTGCTTTCATTAGTTATTCAGTGACCGTTTTGTGCAGAAATCCTCCAAAGCATACTCCGGTCTCTTATAAAATGGGATGCAACCACTTGTGCACACCAAGAGTCCCTGTCCCTGTCCCTTCATTGTCAAAGCTCAGAGAGGAACGCCATTCAAACAGTTACAGAAACTCCAAACTTCTCATTTTATTAGAAAGCATCTGCCAATTTCCTATAAACAATATGGTGGGGTGAAACAGAGATTTGCTGCTCTAATTAACTGCCTGCAGGATAGGAAACACAATAAACATGGTAATTTGTTCTACTTTGCATATTAAATACGCAAGCACACACACATACAACAGAATTCCCCTTTGGAAATGTTATGTTATTTTGTTATGAACTGATGTAAAGCCAACCATCCCATATTTAATGGGTATAATATATAAAGTTTCAAGCTCTGTATATTAATTGGTTGATGCAGCAAAAAGAAAAAAAATCAAAATGGTTCTGAAATAATATTAAATAAATTATATAATAATATTAATAAAATAAATAATAAAAATAATATAGTAAAAAAAAAAAAAAAAAATGGAACTGAAGTAGCACACCAGACCATTCAGAGTGTTATTTATTTCCCCGCCTTCCAATTTCGATTAGCAATTATAATAAAGTGATGAGGTCACGTTCAGAATGTGGATTAAAAATGCACTTAAAAACGATAAGGTCACATTCCTAAGTGAAAACACCAGCCAAAATAAAATCTGTACGTGTATGAATTTCATTTTAGAAGGGACAAATAGATCAGTATTCTGCTCACTAACTAATATCCATTGACTCAGACTTAGGGCGCATGATCTCAGTATAGACCAAGAGCCTTTCAGCATGCCATTACAAACATTCCCTCATATTTGACTTACTAATCAATTCTACAAATAGTTCTCCAGCCATGAATCAGGCAAAGTTTCTCTTTAAAGCATGCACTGGGATTTTAAAACATTTCAACTACTGAGGAAGAAATGAATAATCTAATAATTAGCTAGGTTTAAAAAAAACAAAAAAAAAGCTGATGTTCATATCGGTAGACTCAACATGCACATGGAGTTGACAGAGCACAAGCACAACTGACTGCAGGCTTACCGAACAGCTCTGACACTTGTACCAATCCTAAAAAAAAAACAGCATGAACTCCTACACAATCAGTCCATTTCCGCTCCACAAGTCCTTGAGGATGGCATGAGTATCCCTGTTCTGCAGTGCACAAGAATCTAAAATGATCTGCTTATGTAGGAGTATGACAGCACGCTCTCAGAGGCTTTATTCATGAAGACATTTGCTGAAATGCTACATTTAAATCTGCTGCCAAATGTACACATGTATGATTCAGTTATAAAAATGACATTTCTTTGAAAACCAGAGACAAGAATTATTCTTTAAGATCAAACAACCTCTTCGATTACATTCACACCGTTGGCGTTTGGAACTGACAACTGTATTTACTGGTAATCTCATACTATCCCATTCACAGAGCAGCAGTCAGAGGTGGATAAAATACTGCCTGTATGATCAAGCAACCAAAGTCAGTGACTTGAATAATGTCTGTAACCATGGTGCTACTAACAGATGTCAACAGAAAATGTCAAATATCAGTGGGTGTCATACCAAACATATCACCCAAATGCTTAAAATTTGTCTGTGACTCCAGTAAATTTAAGCTAGTTGGAAATAGTTGTAAAACGGTAAATAACTTTTTACATATTATGGCCAGTAAATGATATTTTAAATCTATATTATAATAAAGGTCACATTTTATTTTAAGGTCTAATTCTTGCTATTAAAGGTATCATAGGTGATTGTCTTCAGAAACATTTTTTGTTATTCTGGTTGAAAGTCTCTTCACATCCTGATAGCAATCATTAAGTTAAGTGGTTTAAATGTAATTATCTGTATTTATATATTCTGTGGAAGGTGTAGGACCAAGAAATGTTCGTCCAAACAAAACGCTCGGTCCGAGCGTTTTAATTGTCTTTTCTACCTGTCTGTCAACGTATGTATTTGCGTACCTCTCTAGCACCCTGTTTCGCGCAGACACGATCGTCATCAGCGCGTTCACGCACGCTGTGCAGACACAGCGAGAATGGCAGGCAAACATCAACAACCCGATCTTTCTTCCTGGTATTGTAGTACATTTACTATCTGTGCTATTATGTTTTCTCACCGGTGAATGACACATGATGTAGTCCAGCGGTTCTCAATTGCAGTCCTCGCGCTCCCCGCTCTGCATATTTAGCTTAGTCTCCTTTAGTTAACACACCTGAATCAGATAACCAGCTCATTAGAAGAGAGCTACGTGCATGAACTGTGTTCCGATTGACATGCTCACTACACAGTGTTCATTGCTCCCTACTCCCTGAGCAGGGGAAAATCCGTTGAAGTTTATTTCACTTTGGAGCATTCATTCACGGATTTGCGCTGCACAGTGTCTTCACACACAGACAACACTTACTAGAGAGTGTGACATAATATACCTCTGTAAATAAATACAATTTAAATTCACGTCTCGCACACTTTAATGCCCTTTGTATGGAACATACACTTTGAACTGGAATCATGGCGGAATTTCTGGTGATGTCCACTTCGCAGGGCACTTATGACTTACGGTCAAATAGAACAAAAGTCCGACGTGATAAGATATATGAAATGTGCAGAGCGGGGAGAGCGTGAGGACTGTTATTGGAAACCGTTGATGTAGTAATTTAATGTTGTCTCTGGTATTCCGCTCTCTGAGCGTATGTGTGTTCAGGGGGCGTGGCTTTGGACGGCGATTGCAGGGAGGGTGGGACGTTCGCTTTCAGTGCTATCAGGCTAAAGTTGGCATTTTCCGAAATGTCCCACTACACCTTTAACAAACCATTAACTACGACTTTTGCTTCAATAAATGACAAATATGCTGCTTATTAACAGTTAAGGTAGTTGTTAAGTTTAGGTATTGGGTAGGATTAGGGATGTAGAATATACATATACAAGTGTTACCATAATAAATTCGACATTACAATTTTGCCTAAAAATAAAAATAAAATACTGGAAAATGCAATCAATTTACATGCAATTGTTTTTATAACCATCATAACATTATAAAATGTAGAGAATGAAAAATGAACATACATTTTGAGATTTGCTAAAGATCGAATTTATCAGTGCTATTGAATTATTAGTTTACATTAAAAAAAAATTAAGATAGCATTACATGATAGCAAAAGTAAAATATAAACATAGAAGAAATGACCAAAAACAATTAAATATCCAATATCTACAGATATATATCGAATATAAATTTATAACGATTTAAAAAAATTGGTATCTAAATAAAATAAAATAACATAACATGCATATATTGTTCAACCTTAAAATAAATGTATTAAACAAACAGGATAAGCACACACCTCTGTAGCTTGAATTTAGCCACAGTCTCTTTATATGGAATCAAGGCTGGTATGAATTTATCAAATACTATGAAGCCCAAACTGATGTAAGATTTGAGTATGTGGAATACAGTCTTAAAAAAATAAAAAATAATTTAAAGTCATTATTGTACTTATTTAAAATTTGAGCAGCAGCTCATGCTCAAGGAAACAATGAGGCATGAGTTTTATCTAGAAGCCAAACTTTTGTTAACCACACTGCCCCTTTATCCATTAAACCGCCTCCACACCTCATTTGAGTTATACCGGATTGCAAAATTTCCATTTGGGTCAAAAACTTTGAAACCAAATGAAATAAGGACACAGTACCTCCGAGGCTGGCATGGGAGCTTTCTCTGGCACAGAGTAAAAGTTTCTGACTGGCTTATAAATCATGGAACAATCATCTGAGACAACCCAAACATTTCTGACATTGTAATTTCCTGAGGAGAGGAGTGTCTTATCAGTCTCAGACATGATTCCAGCCTCATGGCCCCAGACACTGATGCAACAAACCCACAAAATTATGCCTGAGCGGAAAGATAAACAGGCATCAGCGAGGTAGAACAAATAAGCTATATGGACAACAGAAAGCCTGCATTCAATGCAATGAATACTCATAATGCTATTTTTAGGCTGATTCAAATCCTCAGTCCAACTCTATTAGAATGCCTGTCATTTGGATGATCCACATGGTGACACTTATCTATAGAGACGAATCCGATGCAGTGCAACTGATACTCCAGTACCTTGTTTGTTACTTTCCTCTCCTCAACACTAAACTGTCATTACCATAATGATTCTCTTGAAGAATGTCTCAGCTAGTCAGGGTCACAGTATCATTACATAATCCTTTGCAGCACAGAGGCTTTCACACTACAAGATTATGCTAATGGGCTTATAGCTACATCTGGACCCCAGGCTGAACACAGCCATGAGCATAAAACAAACCTAATCTGCAAAACAATAAATATGCGCTGAATAACCTTCCCTCGATTACTCAAGTTAATTGGAAGATACAGCGCAAAGGATGTGCGCGTAAAAGCTGATATAACAGCATATCAGCAAACCACTTCGAGAGCTCGACATTATAGAAAATTGTGGTTAATTATTGACAATGGACTGAATAATTAAGTGGGCAAGAGAGCTGCAGCTGGATACCTTTTTTTCCTTGGTGACATCTTCCTCTTTCTTGGCCGCATCCAGGTCAGTGACTCCACGATTGAACTCATCCATTGTGCTGTCGGGGAGGGGAAGCTCCTCTGCATCAATGTCTGTCTCATCTGCAGCCGGCTTTTCGGCCCCTGTGAGCTCCCGTCCTTTGGAGAGAAACAATTCATCTCGCTAAATATTCATTACAGAGATGGAAAGCATGATATAGGGATTAAAGGAAACAGTCACTGAAAAAGCTTTTTAAGCATGAGCCTTTTTAAAAGTTTTTTGCCGTGCAATGTCTTGTTGGAACATGGAAACTACAGAGTTTAAAGGGACTAACTTGCTGTTAGTGAGATTTTTTTGTTTGCTTTATTTATTTATTTATTCTGACCAAACACTGATGTTGTCTGTGTAAACTGTGGATCCCCTGTGGGACGGTGGTGTTACTGATATGGGGCCCCATGTATGTTTTGACCACATCTTCACTTGGTCTTTACAGCAGGTCTGTATTTCTGAAAACGGATAGTTGACATGACATGGCAAGCAGTGACAGCCGTGTCCTGTGGTGCGACATGCTATACTACATGTAAAACTATTCTAAACAACATTCTTGCATTGGATTTATTACAATAATTGAGGGACTAAATTGAATATTTATATTTTTATAAATTAATGTCACTCTGTAGTAAATTGCAAAAAAATAAATAAAAATAAATAAATAAAAATTAAAATAAAAGATAAACAATCAAAAAGTCAATAAATAAAATAGACAATATATATAAATAAATAACACAAATAAATAAAATCAATCAATAGCTCCATTGTCATTAAATTAAAATACAATTTGGAGGGATTATAGCTATTTTAGGGTGACAGTTTAACCCAGATCATAAACTCTGTATTGTGTTACTGAACATAACAGGAGAGTTAAAAAAGGAAATAGACTGATGTCAGAGGCATTTACTCTACACTCAAACACATGTACAGTGTAATGGGACACAGTCCTTCACTGGCATTTCCGCTGGCTAAAAGGCAATTCTGGAGCAGAAAACAAACAAACAAAAAACACACACAAAAAAAATTGTTCACATCTGGCAAGATGTAAAAAAAAAAAAAAAATCATATTCCTATGTATAGTTTATTGCACATTGATCTAGACATTTTATTTTCCCCATTTGTCTTATATAAAATTTTAACTAATAACGTGTAGTACAAATTTGAAGCCACAAAAATTTGGTAATTAGGTTACTTGACATGGTACAAAGACAGTAAAATAGGTTTACAACTGCAACCACTTTATTTTTTTCTTGCACATTTACAATAAAATTAAAATCAATAGAAAAGATGTTTACTTTGAATTTTATTTTTTGTAACCGACAGCTGCATCAAAAACTTATCTTACTGGCATAAATATGCTCAAGCAATTTACATATGTGACCCTGGAACACAAAACCAGTCTTAAGTGGCACAGGTATATTTGTAGTAACAGCTAAAAATACATTGTATGGGTCAAAATTATCGATTTTTCTTTCATGCCAAAAATCATTAGGATATTAAGTGAACATCATGTTCCATGAAGATATTTAGTAAATTTTCTACCGTAAATGTCAAAACTTAATTTTTGATTAGTAATATTCATTGCTAAGAACTTCATTTGTACAACTTTAAAGGCAATTTTCTCAATATTTTGATTTTTTTGTACCCTCAGATTCCAGATTTTCAAATAGCTGTATCTCTGCCAAATATTGTCAGATCCTAACAAACCATACATCAATGGAAAGCTTATTTATTATTTATTTTATTTATAAAACTCAATTTCGAAAAATTGACACTTATGACTGGTTTTGTGGTCCAGGGTCACACGTGTTAAAAAATGGGACCTACTTTATATTAAGTGGCCTTAACTACTATGTACTTACATTCAAATTAACCATTTGGTAGAATGCACTTATTTTGTACATACATGTTTTTACATTGTTATATTTTATAATACCTGCATGTAATTCCATCTGTAATTAATCTCTGTAATTACATTTATAATTACACTGTTGACCCATCCCTTACGCCTTAACCCACTCTTAAACCTACTCATACCACCAAACCTGTCCCTAACTTTACCGTATCCCACCTCAATAACAGCAAATGTGTTTTGCAATACAATATGAACACAATAAGTATATTGTACTTATTTTTTGATGTAAGTACATAGTAGTTAAGGCCACCTAATATAAAGTGCGACCAAAAAATGTTTTTAAAACGTCATAAACATAGGCTGTAATGCACTATATTATTTGTCGGCAGGTTTTGTAGTAATTTAAGTAGTTAAGCGGTTGTTTGGTTCTGAAGTGTCAGCTCTAAGACCGGTTTGCTGTTTCCCTATGGAAAGCGGTTATTAAGGTCTCCCTGATCTATCACTGGGACAGCAGTGGAGCTGTTAAACATAGTGAGTCCCATCCATGTGATACTGCAGCGTGTTGGTGCTGGGGAATCCTGTGTGGATTAGATGCAGCGCGTGGGTGAATGAGAGCTCATTTGCATTTGAAAAGAAAACCTGTCCAGAGGGAGCTGTGGGAGGATGATCTGCCTGAACCCTTGGCCCATGCACCATGAGATCTGCCCCTCAGACACAAGCAATCATAGGTGCTGTTCCATGCTGCCTATCAAAGCCTCTGGCTCACAAAGACTTCCTCTAACGCACTGCGTTGGACTGCACCAAAATACCTTGGAACAACTGCATGGATTTTCCCTTTGCTAAATCAAAAGTGTGTCAGAGATCAGCAAGAACATCACTCATCTGTAATCCCATCACACCAAGTTCAAGGGGCACAAAGAGACAATCAATTAGGGGGAGTTCGAAGAATAAAATCCTGTTGTGAAAGATGACTGCTTCAAGTATGACAAAGTAGAAAGAAAAGAGCATTCTGTTCATTACAGTACCTGTTACTCCAGAATCTGTGCATGTCTTGTCAGCATCACCATCTTCCTGGCCATCTGCGTTTTGCTGGGTATGCTGCAGGCTAAGTTTATGACAGACCTCAAAAGCCTGACCCACCGTCCGCACTATCCGCATGGCTTGGCTCTACAGAGAAATGAAAGAGGGCTTAGTATTATTAATGCACTGTATTCAAAGTTTGGTCACACTTTATTTTAAGATCTAATTCTCGCTATTAACAAACCATTAACTACGACATTTGTCTCAATAAACTCCTAATTTGCTGCTTATTAATAGTTAGTAAGGTAGTTGTTAAGTTTAGGTATTGGGTAGGATTAGGGATGTAGAATATGGTCATGCAGAATATGTGCTTTATAAGTACTAATAAACAGCTAATATGTTAATAATAGGCATGCTAATAAGTAACTAGTTAAAAATGAGAAAATTGACCCTATACTAAAGTGTTACCCAAAGGTCCTCGTGGAAACAAGAATTCTGGAAGTCAAAACTGAAAATGCTAAAATGTATCATACAGGATTAATAATACAAGGACAATTATTAGAAATTAAAATGGATGGATTGGGTACGTTATATATTCTGGACATGCATGTCTTCTGCATATTCTTTAAATCCAGCATAACTATTAGAAAACCAAGTAACAATTTCTTTTTAAATGAAATTAATAAGCAAATAAATAAATAAATATGCAAACAAATAAGCAAATACATGAATATGTATGCAAATAAATAAATATGCACGCAAATAAATATGCAAAGAAGCAAATAAATAAATATGCAAACGAGTAAGCAAATAACTAAGCAAATGAATGAGCAAATAAATCATATCTAGAGAGACAGACATATGTAAATATAGCACAAATAGTGTCTATATTCTCAGGCAGACAGATATATTGTATATAATGTATGTGATAGAAAGACAGACGGACAGATAGCTAGTGTATAGAATACATAGTGTATATGCTACAGATAGATGGATGGATATTCATCGAGACAGCAAAAAGACATGCTGCTGAAATAGTACAGATTCTACAGGTTTCAGGAGCAAAGCCCTGCATCTCAGTGGTGTGTGGACAATACTCATCACATTTAGCTCCGAATGTCAGATGAGGTCCACTGAGGAGCTCTGTGTTTTCTAGCTCAGGATGTCTGAAAGAATCTCAGTTGTTGTTCATCACCTTGCCACCTTTAGCATTTATTTGGATGGTTTGCAATGTTGGATCTTTTTAGCAATTGAAAGCTATAGTCAAAATCTGACACTAACTGAGGTCATTAACAGGGCTCTGAAGTCTCAATTCAGTCAGAGAACAAAAACAAAGGGACTCAAACAAAAGAGAAATTCTTTGATATGACTCATACCTGTTTATTTGATTAATCATGACAGCTTTTGATTCCCTACCCACACTTTTAATTTCAGATGGTATGTTGTTATCCAGCAAATGAAAAACAGTAATGCTGCCAACCATGTAAGCAACCAAAAGACACTAGGAATTTCAAAGTTTAACAACAATTTAAATCTGATATAAAAACTTAAAAATGCTCTAAAGCTTTGAGCATTATGTTTTTACATACCATAGTTTGCAACAACAGCACATAAAAAAAGAGGTATGGAAAAAAATAAAGTGGAAACTGATAGAATTTTTTCAATTAACTTTCAGTTTTCAGAGTGCCACTTTGTGTAAATTGTTAGTTGCGACAATCCATTAAGTGTTAAAATATCATTCAAGTTACATTTAAACACTGGACACAACTGTCGGTCTGCACAAAAACAACCTATTCCACAAAATGCTGAAGATCTGTTATCAGTATTTTGATAGATGATGGCAAAAAATGGAACGACATTATTTCAGCTAAAATGTTTGAGCCTGTAGACAGTAAAAGGTGAAATTTATCAGTGCAGATCTATTTGCAGTTTATTGAGAGCACACTTGAGCAGTTGATGTACAATTACCCAGAGCAGCTCTGAATTGCTCAGTCTGTAATGAACAGTGATGCTGGGGTGAAATGGGCCAGACGGAGCTTTCAACTCAAATGAGCGACTTCTTTCTAAAGAATCTTTGTTAAATAAAGAATATGTTTTTCTTGATTGCTTTTCACCACGGTCAAACTTCTGTTGTATAATCTATAGCTATTGACGAGCCACATTTTTTATGATGAGAGAAGCATGGGTAATATTGAGTCCATGTGTCAGGCTTTCATAATAACTGTTTTCTATGCTACATAGTTTTTAATATTATGGCACTCTCATTACAGTGGGCACATTTTGTATGCTATTTGCAATTTCACATCTAAAGAAGAATGAGGCAAGAAACAAAACAAAGCCAGATTATAGATGACTGGAAAGTGGTATTCAGATTAGTGTTTGTTATGTCTCTTGCTTTGCATTTAGGTCTTAACTTTAATTTTCTGAAGTGTAAATGAGGTACCAAGCACACTTTGAAAATGTTTGCTAATTCTCCAGGAAAAAAAGATAAAATGCTACCATAAAAACCTGTTAATTGATAAGTTACCACACCATCTGTGGTAGTTTTTATTTTTTCTTATGCACTGTAAAAAATACCCTGTTAAATTTAAAGTAAAGCAAGCAGCTGTGCCAAAAAATTGTAAAAATTCATGGGGAAAAACTGTATATGGTTTAACAATACATTATATGTTGTTATACTGTTACATTCTGTCATTGCTTTAAAAAAAAAAAAATCAAATGTTTTTGCAAATCAAAACGATTAACTACCATATAATTTATGGTGAAAAACAGCAAAAGAACATTCTCTGATGTCTCTTTGTAACACATTATGTATGAATATATTTTCTTTAAAATAATGCAACTACATTAGTTAAACTAACAATGAAAAATACTTCTAAAGCATTTATTATTATTAGTTTCTTAAATGTTTATTCCAACACTTGTATTAACCAATACATTATTAAAATCAAAAGTTGTATCTATTAATGTTATTTAAAGGACCTGAGCTAACTCGTTAGCTATTGTTAGTCAATGCATTAAATACTGTGTGTTACCACAAATGTAACAGAACACACTAATTAATATTACTGATAAAATAAAATTCTAAGAATAAACAAAACTTTTAGTATCATGTGTGTTACCCTGATGATGTTTTGTCTTTGTAGGAGTGACCCTGTGCATCCACTTGTATTTTTATGGTGGTTATCAGTACATTTTAAGGTAAAACGGTTTCTGTCATCCTGAAATGCTTGAAACATTGTCACTATTTTTACAGTGACTTTCTGTAGGAGCTGTCTTTTGTACTGTAAATTTAACAGGATATTTTTTTACAGTGATTGTAAGAAAAAAAAAAACAACTACCACAGATAACGTGGTGACCTAATGCAGTCATACTGTATTTGTCCAATACAGTACCCATATGCCTATGCCTATTATATTTGACGTTTTATATTTTCACATACACTTCTTGTACAGTCTGTTCTCAAGCCCTTAGCACTCGGAGATCCTTGTGTATACAAACTTCTGTGATAATGTGATGTGTCATAGTGACAACTATCGCCTAGCATGAATTCCTCTCTATATTTATAGACTGTGTAGGCACCAGTTCTGGAGAGGAAAAAAATAATTATTTTCCTTCTGAAAAATCTTATTTTGATTCTCGTGACATTGTAGATTAATTGCCAATACTAAAAATAAATATTTAAACCAGTCAGGCAGAGAAAAACAGATTCAGATGTCAAATCCTTCTCAGAGGTGGTGGGCGTCTTTAAACAGTTATTCAGCTTTCAAATTTGCCTCAGATTCCAATCCAGTGCAGAAGCATGAAAGGGATCAGAATTCGACAGCTTTAAGAACTAAAAGCATACCCTGTCAGTATATCATCTACATGCTCCGCTGCGGAATCATTGTACTGCTCTGCATGCTAGACCAACTGAGAAGAAAAATATAGCTGATCTGAAAAGTGCACTTCAGTTTCATGGCCATGGGCTGTTGTTCCCTTTTTTTCTGATGGGTTCTTTCAACTATATGCCCTGAAGTAAAATGAAACAAGTGTGCTGAAGAGGGAAGGAACTGTTAGTAGCCTTCATTCGCTTGGAGCTTCAATGACAGGATTCTATTGTCCAAGGAAAACCATCAGCACTCAATGTCCTGACTAGACGACACGCTCAAGAGATGCCTACCTTTTTCTTTGATTTGAAGACGTTACATCGAAACACATTGCTCTGTCCATCTCTTGCTATGTAACTGAAGATCTTCAGATCTTGAGAGTCATGCGATACGTAGAATATCCTGTTAAAACAAAAATAAAAATAAAATTTTATAATCTAACATGTGCAGTACTGCCAAGGACAGTAGATTCAGTTGGAGTAAATGCAAAAAAGTATTTACAGGAATATTTTCTGGTACAGTTTTTACTCCTGCATTTGCTTAATTTTTCTTGATATATTTGGTCCAAATCACCACAGTGCACCTTTTTATCAGGAACCCATTAATGTTGTGTGGAAAGGAAGTTTAGAAATGACCTATGGCTGTGTATTTTTGTTAGGCATCTAAACAAAAATGGTACTTGAAGTGTAGCAAACAAAGCAGCTACAACATGAGTCAATGAAGCACATTCAATTCTATTGTGACACTGTGCGAGTGCATTTACCCTAAAGCAAACAGGACTTGTAGCAAGGAACAAGTAGCAATGCAGATCAGAGTGTAAAGCACTACATAAACCAAAGGATAAATAATTGACTCCATGCAAATCCAGATCAATTTCCTTCACAACAGAGTAAAGGATTTTCTTCAGAGCCTCATAAAATGACAATGCAGCTGTCACAAGGCACTGAGGAAAATTGTGATCAGAAAACTCGTTGAATAAGAATAAGAATAAAACGCATCGATGTCAATTTCAACTTCTTTCATGCACATCCACAGAGAACCTCAAATGTAAAACTGCCAAAGAAATGATAGACAAATAGCTAGATTGCTAGACAACATGACACATTCACCAAGAAAAAGCAAGCTGGTTTGGTGCGTGCCGGCTTGGCGGGGGTACTTTGTATTTTGCTATTCACTTCACCTTGACAGGAAAAAAAAAAAAAAAAAAAAAAAAAAAAAAAAAATCTTAGATTGTTTCAGTGGGTTTGTCAGAGAGTGAATAACTGGCAGCAGGAAGCAAAAATGCTTAAAATGGCATTCAAATTCACTACGGATATGAAAGAAACACAATAGTACCCAGAGATTCTTCATTCTCTCTAATTACAAAGAATCATTTATGCAGTCACACAACTACCGAACAATTAAAGCTGGGAATGTGACTTATATGAAGCTGCAAAATCATTACACAGATTGGTAGATTATGTGGCGTGTATCATACAATATCTGTAAAGCAGCTAGACAGATGTTGCATATGTAAACAGTGTGCATCCTTCTATATATACACACACACTGCAGTTCTTAAAAGACACCATTTTATACAGTAAATACCTTGTGCTGTGTGGTAATTTGAAACATCTGAAATGGATTATAAATGATGAATTCTACTTTAATTAGCACAGTACCTTTAATCAGCAAAAAAATAAATGAAACACAACAAAATCAAACAAAAACTGCTCATCAGGCTGAAATGTACACAGCCATCACATTTCAAACAGCTCAACTGAATGATGTTTCTAAAACTTGACGCTACATTTCAAAAGCATAATTCTCACTAAGACGATAAAAATCACAGATGTGTGACAGTGTCCAAAAACACTCAACAGATGCTTGTGTGTGTGTACACAGTTCTGCAGACAGATCATCAGAAAGTGGAAAAACGGTCCCCAATATAAAGAGCAAGTTTCTTTTTTTTCATTTTGCTTTTTCACATAATGAAAAATAAATGGAAAATGACATTGTTTTCATAGTAGATAATCCCAATTAAAATGATCCCAAACATAATACAGAGTAATAATTGCATGCTAAGTTGGTCACAAAAAGCACTATATTGCAGGGTCACACAGAGAAAAAATGGTAAGGCAAATGTATAATAAATTACTGCTTACAATTATCGGTTGTAATTTCATCACTATCATTGATATCAGTATACTTTTCCCAATTATCTGTAAATACATCAGTCATGATATGCATCACACACCTCTAATTATCTGAGACATTAGAAATCAAATACTATATTGATCTCACCACTGAAGAGCAAAAGCAGGTTGACCTTTTGCGATAAAGGCCTGACAGTGAGGAAATCTGTTTCTAAAGCAAACATCCTGAGCTACTGTTGTATTAGCTTGGGAAATATTTATTTACGATCAATATAGTCTTCATTTGGACCAGTGCAGACTTGATATGGATCCAACATTCACACTCCTGAGAACGTCAGCATGTTACATGTCAGAGCTTGCCGATACAAGATTGCAGTGATGCTAAAGGGATCGAATAAACTCTGTGAGGAAGATGTACCTAAACTTCATTCAGCTCAGGGGTACATTCTGATACACGGTGCTGGACAGATGGGTGAAGAGAAACCCCACTCATTAATTGAATTCTCCTCGTTGCTGTTGACACTTCAGGGAGACATGCCGCATCAGCGATTTGCACAGATGACACATGCTGTTTAAGAGCTTTTTTCCCCCGCCACTTTAATTCATCAAGTCTGAAAGCAAGATGAGGAGCTGAAATATCTGCTGAGTATATGTACTGCACACCATTTCGCCCATCATAATAGAAAGAGAATGATTTTATTCCACAACCATTATGTAGCCTTATTTAACTGGTTGCTCTGCTTGAGAAATGTCTGATTAAGAATATAATGAACATATCTACTAGAAGGCAAAGTGCTGCTTTGCTCATTTCTGAGATATATAAGATGCCAATGACTTAATAATGCTATTTCTATATTCTAAGCAAGCGATCCCATTTAACACAGGCAGAATAGGCTAAAGTGATGATACATTAGCATTAAAATCTCAAAGCATTCATCCTTATTTAATGAAAAAAATAAATAGTGATGACTTTTAGGGATGCCTGGCTTAGCTAAAAATGTGTTTTTCAAGGTCCTCGAAAAGAGTCATATGCAGGACATTTTTTTCCCAGGTATCACTATTATTATTACTCATACTTACAGTGAACCTAAATATTAAACTGGCATGCAACAAGTTCTTTACCGTTTATGTTACAGACATAAAATACATAAATGATACCTCAAACTGATTACATTTCTTATTTATACATTCATTATTACTATAAAACTATAAAAAAAATAATTTTTTTTGCAAACTGCAAACTTTGCAAAATTGCAAACTTTATGCTTGTCAGCGTTTTACACTTTATGACCAAAACATTTTCTAATTTCCAACATGACTTTTCTAGTTATTTTTTTAACTCACTCACAAATAACCGTTTCTACTCACCAATATATATATATATATATATATATATATATATATATATATATATATATATATATATATATATATATAATGCTATATATATAATGCCCTAACAACCACCTACAACACTCTAACATTACAAGTTTTGTACAAGAAATGTAAAATAAAGGCATAAAACAAAATCTGGACCAATTCTTCAAAACGTTGCTCCATTCAGCAAGTATTGAAGTAACAAATCTGCCCCATACCTACATCACTTCCAAACTCCCCTGCCCCTCTGGCAAATTTTTCAATATGTTTCTACACAGGCAAGTGCAGTCATGAGGCCTGTGTATAGACAAGCCATGATTTCCTCTGCACTTTACTATGAATGAGAGATCTGAATTATTGATGCCTCTTATTATATTTCTGTTAATAACAGCAGGCCAGTTCTCCCTGCTCCTGGTGCCAAGTTTATGCTCTGAGTGACAATAAAGACGCACAAATATCGCCATTGCTCTTCAGAAGGGGGGCAACAGCAGGCATTCTCACACATTCAGAGCTGACACGGCCCCAATCCCATCATCCTAGGAGAGTCCCCATACACACATGATTCAGTCTCTTCAGCTTGCCATCAAACACACTCACAGTAGCGGTCAAATCCTCCTGGGGTTGCTGCTCCTGGTTTAGCAGGCTGTTGGATAGCAAAAATCATTGTAATCACTTAACTAGGCCCAAATTACAGTCAAACTCAAGTGTTATCTGCATGGAAATGATTTAGGATGTGACTGTTTAATTCATTTACTGTGCTTAACCAACTCGAAATGTTTTAAAACGAAATGCCTCCATTCAAGAGGGCCAACAGACCCCAATCATTACTGGTTTCAGGTCTGCCAGATAAAAATAAATATTGTCCTGACATGTCAGCTGCCTCATCCAATGAGTCAGGAGATTGCATGGGCATGTTGTCAAGTTCAAGCAGCAAATTTTGGTGAAGATGATTAATGTGTTTTGATTAGGCTTTCATGCGATTCTGCATTTGCTGAGGACACACAGCCAAACAGGATTTTAAACTGCACATTTACACTGTTACCATCAGCAGCGGTTACATAAGGAACAACTGCGTTGCTAAAAGGCTTTGCAAAGAGCAAACACTTCTAAGCACGTTCTCCTGTAGCTTATTGGCTGCCTCTCTGATTACCATACAATATTTGCATTTTCTGCAGAGCTACAGAAATGAAAAGCACTGAAGAACGTGTTAGGGGCTTCTTTTCATTTTCACAACAACAAGCAGGGTGTCCTTTGGCCACATGCTGACCGAACTCACTTTGTACTGTGACTTTGAAAAGCCTAAATTACATGCCATCCAAATTGATTAATTTTCACAAGGTTTTCTCTAGTTAGTACGTGAAGGTACACAATTGCTATTACAGTATCTCTACGTGAAATGTCACCATGTTCTTGCAAATACAAAGTGCATGTTGGGTCTACTGCCTAATTCTTATGATTGCACAAAATGAGCTCATGAATATAAAATTGCTCACTTTGGCATGATTGTAGTAGATTAGAACAGTTATGGTTCAACAAGCTTGAATGATTCATTTCTCTACTATGTGGTATGAATGTATGATTACAGGTTATAAATCTGTCTGAAATAAATTAGTCTAACTGTATTTTATGTCTACTTGAGATTCCAGCATTTCTAAAAATGTTTAAAAACCCAATCTACAAAACAAAGGTTTACAACACCGTGTTGACACATAGACACAGTTATGTTTGAAGAACTGTTTTAAGACAAAGGTCTACACAGATATTAAAAATTCAAAAAAGCTCAAACTTTTTACTGTATTTTTGATCAAATAAACATTTGATCAAAAAATGCAGGCTTGGTGAGCAAGATATGAGAGATATATAAGATATAAGAGACTTCTATTAAATAAAAAAAAACAGCACTCAAAACAAATCTAAGCTGAATCCTGAACTGTTGGGTCCCTTCAGGCTTGGATCACATAGCAGACCTCTGTTATACATTTGTAGATGAAAAAGATGAATGAGGAGATAAAATGGCAGTGACAGGAAAAAAAAAATGGCAAGAAATGTAGAAACGGAAGAAGCTGAAAGCAAAATGAGGGCTTGTGTTGAACATCAGCATACCGCTGACATGTTACATTTGAAAAGCTGAGAAATACAGCTTCTCTACTGAATTTCAATAAACTTGAGAACTAACAAACACAATATTTAAATACACAGTTGTTCATTAAAACAATACAGTAGCTTACCAATTCACTACTGGCAAAAAGCATCACATATTCTTTTATTTTCTAACTGTGCTTTTTACTTTGTTCCACCAAACAGATGAGAGAATTTAAACCTATCCTGACTTTCCTGACTTGGCTGTTGTACAGAAACATGGGAGAAAGTAAAACAATGAAAGGGAGAGAGACGTTCTTGACAGTGAAGGAGGGAAAGAGGTCTTGCGCTGACACAGCCATTTAAACTTTTCATTAGGAAAGCATAACAAAAGCACAAGCCTTTCCAGCACACTGCTTTAAACACACTAGCTGACTTGGAAAATGTTTTTGTTCAATTTTGCAGGGGTCTTAGCAGTTAGCACAAGTTCCGATGGGAGTTCAAGTTCGACTTGTGTCATTTCCTGATCCCGTTCCCTTCAATTCTTGTCAACACTTCCTGTTCTCTCTGTGCTATCAGTATAACTATAACATGAAAGAAAAGGCCTTTTATTGCATGATTTCCATATTTAAAATATTGCATTCATTAATGCAGCTACAAAGAAAGATAAGAAACGAAAAGTATATTGACTCACATTCACTCATAGCCCTTCTGCATCCAACAAAACTGCACTGCCATTGGCACACACACACACACAAACACACACACACACACGTGAAACTGGGAGAGAATAGTGTGAGCAGATGGCCACGATATAACATGAGGACAGGTCAGAGACGTGAAATGCATGTAGTTTGAATCTGCTGTGAATAAAAACCATTCACTTTAGTCACACCAGACAAGTCAAATCTAAACTTGAACTTAATTCTGAAATCTCGAATGCATCAATTTAAGATTTCTTCTTTAAGATGACAGGCAAAAAAGGTTTACTAGACTTCTAAAAGTGTTTGTATTTGAATGAAGAAGCTATTAGACCATTTATTTTGACAAGCATTAAAACATCAGCATGTATTTCTTAGAAAAACAGTGGTAATTTGTACAATTACTCACATGCACACTAGATATTTTCAACTTCCTTCTCAATTTTGAAGTAACAGAAACAGTTACTTATGCAGTATACTTCTATTAATGGTAGTGCTGGGCAACGATTAATCGCATCCAAAATAAAAGTTTTTGTGTACATAATGTGTGTGTGTGTAATGTGTATATTTATTATGTATATATAAATACACACACATGCATGTATATATTTAAGAAAAATTTTATGTTTATATATTAAACATTTATATATAATAAATTATATGAATATAAATATATACACGTAAATACATGCAAATATTTTCAAAAATATATACTGTATGTGTGTGTCTTTATATATACATAGTAGATATACACAGTATATACACTTATACTACGGGGCCGTTGAATGCTTGAATCTGATTGGCTGACGAACGTTCTAAGGTGTGCAATTATTTTCAGGGAAACGCACGGCAAACGTAGTTCCAGGCACCGCATTACATGTCCATATCACTTCGCCAAATGATTTGCGTTATTTCAAAGGTCCTTACAGCCTAAAACAGCAAAAGAACCAAAACCCACAATGACACTGGCCAAACAAATAAATATAGTAAACAAAAGGATAAAAACGACAGATCATATCCATGTTTTTGCCACAAAATTACGTTTTATGTACGCAAAGCACATGCTCTATCTCTCCCGCTCTCTCTCCCTCACAGACAGTGCACACACATTAACATAAGCGCTAATATTAGCGCTACTCTGACGATTTTATCAGTAACATAGTTTAACAACTTAAAAACTACACGACTTCTCACAAGCGAGGTAACAACAACGACGCTGTTCGTGAAGAAAATGAACTTTAATTTTCACTATAACTAGAGACATTGCTGCCGAACACTTTTGAGAGAAGCACAGACTCACAGAGGTAATCTCTCTCTCTCTCTCTCTCTCATAACTTAGTTATTAACTGTATTAGTCTGCTATAATCAACGGCTCAAGCCTCTGTTACGGTTTAAAATTACATTTTGGAATTAGCAAGGGAGGCGTTGGATGAGATGCGGAAGAAATAATCCTACTCACAATAGCGAATTATAGTATATGTAAGGAATAATTGACGACGAATTATAATGATTAATCGCATCCAAAATAAAAGTTTTTGTTTAGATAATATATGTAAGGAATGACGACGGTCCGTTGAGGTGTGCATTATTTTTCTAATAATTCAACGGACCGTCGTCAATTATTCCTTACATATATTATCTAAACAAAAACTTTTATTTTGGATGCGATTAATCACAATTAATCATTGCCCAGCACTAATTAACGGGCCAAGTAAGTATAAAAAAAAAGTGTTCTTTTTTTAAGCTCATCTTTCGACAAAAATATGCTAAGTTTAGTCAGTATTTCATAATTGCATGTAAACTGCATAATTACAACAGACGAAAATGTGTTTTAAAATTAAACAACAGCTAACAATAATCTGCAAACTGACAGAGAGATGTGAAAAACTATATTGGAACAAACGAAGATTTTTTTTGAATATATTTTTTTGTTAATATACTGTCATGTTCTTTGCTGTTATTTGCTGTCATGTTATTGCTGACCAAAAAAAAAAAAAAATCAAATATAGTTTATGCACTCAAGTATTTATTGTGTGCACTGATTTAATATATACACAAAAAATGGAATCCTTAAAATAACATAACATAAAATAAAAAAAAACAAATAAAACTTCATTGATGAAAACAACACAGCTACATTAATCAGTCAAACTAAAACAAATTATTAATGGCAACCAGACTGAAACACTATTGTGGCGTGGGATATTGTCTGCAAAAAAAAAAAGAAAAAAAAGAATCGAAACCCGATTTTATCAGGAGGTCTGTTCACTGAAAAGGGGAAACATATATCACCTTTAAATGTCCATTCTTTAAGAGGAATAGATGAGTTTGTACAGTAATCACTTTTGTATTTCCTTCAGCAGCTTTGACGGACTCTGAATGGATGTGTCTGGTACGCAGTGACAGGGCAGTAAAGCGAGAGGAAGGCGAGAGGAATCTCAATCTCAGTGTCGTAAGCTGCCAAGCGGGTCAATAATTAAGAGCCATCCGTTCATTCCTCTGAGCTCCCACTGACACATCTAATGAGACCTCTCTCTGCTCTCTCCGCTCTTGGAAATCTGCAAGCACACACAACTGTCTCCTTCTGAAGACAAATGGTGTCACCCACTTCAAACATCTCACAGTAATAACAAAGAAAAACAGATATATGCCTAAAACAGTAAAAAGGGACTCCAACGGCTGGGCCAATCTTGAGTTTGGATCATATAAATAAATACTGTGGAGTTTAAAAATCTAAGAATCTTAAAAATCTATTGAATTTATGTATTTGGTGACTCCCTCTTTTGCTGCAACTGTACTTGAGCTGCCTAGACTCTATAAATTTGTGTAAAATCTGATGAACATGATTTAAGAAATGTTCCAAAGAAACATTACATCTTGTGCTTCAATAGAGGCAAGAACATCTGACCGTCTGTATAAAAGATCACATGGTTAGTGAAACAAATTTGCTTATTTGATTAGTGACCTAGAAAAAGTGTAGAATCTTAAATATTTTTTTGCATCAAGTCAAAACTTTGCTACAACTGGATCACATAAAAAAACTAAGTTTAGAACTATTTATGTTGCTTAAAAAACAGCTATATGAAGAAACTTAAAGGCAGGGTATGCAATTTTTCAAAAACGTTTTAGAAAACCGAGTCGGGGCCGAGTCCCATAACAAACGTATAGCCAATCAGCAGTAAGGGGTGTGTCTACTCGTGATATGGAGGAGAGAGAGTTCAGTGAACAGCCGAGCGACAGAAAGATAGAGATGGCGTTGGATGCCGACCGCCATTAAAACAACAAAGAAGAAGAAGAAGATAGAGATGGCGGATAAAAAACAAAAAGAGGAAAACGACTGCGGAACGATAAGGCAAGAAGTAGGACCCGTGTAAATATCAGATCAGCTTTCCATCGCTGGAGAGAACTCAAGGAGCGGAAGGCCTGCGATCGGACGCCGAGGTTGCTTTGTTTCTTCTCGATAGGTGAGTAACACTGTGTCTACACCGGACGAGCCGCGACGCAACAGCTAAAGCCTGCCTATACTGGACACGTGTATTTCAGCTGAGAATGTAGTTGTTTAAAACGTAAATCTGCGGTTTATTTATAAAAACAGCGCCTATTTGAAAATGTGCTTCGCCGATTTCGGAGACATGTGCTCCACGCGATCACCGGGCACTCAGTGCTCATGTATCCCAACGAGAGGAGCATAACCTCGGCTAGTCCTTCTGACATTTGCCGCTGGCTCTGATGTGTCTGTAGTGGATAAACATAAGATATAATTCGTTTTGGGTAAATCTAACTGGTAATCTTTGGTCTTTATAGAGTGGGGGAACTATGACGTCACTTTGTAGGCGGATCGGCTGTTAGCATGAAACTGGTTCCCTCGACAAAAAGCCAATAGGATTTTTCCATAGGCTTTTGGATTATCGCAAAATATAAGCTCTGTGTTCAATTATAGTTCATGAAATTTACACGTTTTGTCCATCAAGATAATTTTCACAAAATAATATAACTTTGAAGAATTTTGAAGCCTAAATAAAAGCGCCACAACGGAAAAGCTAAACTTAGGCTATAAACGAACTACATGCACCACGGTCGCTCACCTTCAGCGTCACCACCACTGCGCTCCCAACAACTGTTTCAAACTTATTTTTAACACTCAGAGAAAAGTATTTACTCTGTATATGAATTTTAATCCTCGCTACATGAACCTTTTCATATAAACTGGAATAAATATAAAACTAGAGCCAAACTAAAACTGAAATGAGACATTAATAAATAGCATAGTGAATAAATGAAATAATCTTAACTAAAGGACATTTAAAGCATGTATTTCTGTACATTTCGAAATAAGGTGCATTAAAAGTCAATAAATCCTTGATTAATATGGATTAAAAACGTATCGCCGAGTATTTAATCTTTTAAATAACTGCAGAGTGAGCGAGTTTTTGGGTATGGTAAGATTAAACTTATTTTAGTGAACAAAGTACCACATTTCAGCTCTCATTTTGTTAGGGTGGTTATACAATGTTATTTTATCCTTGCTTCTAGGAAATCCTCAGTCTATTTGCTTTCCAACAGCTTCATGTGGCCCTAAACATTTAATTTTAACGTGGCTTTAAGCACTATGCATCATTAAAGTGTGACTTTCACCACGTAAAGCCGGCAAATGTGGTGTTTACATGTAATAATTGTAATATGAGTTTACTTTACCGTACGAACCCAGAGTCTCCGTGTCAGTAAGCGATAAAACGAGCATCTTCCCTCCGAAGATGTGTCGCATTTCGGGGCAAAGCAAAAAAAAACAAAACAACAACAACAACAAAAAAAAAAAATTGTCGAGCAACAATATAAAATGCGGGAAACTATTCATTGGTTATTCTAAAATGAATTGTAATACAAATTATACTACAACTAGAAAACACTGTAAATTGATAAACTGATCGGCGTGATGACGTTTAATGTCTCCGACAGCGCCTGTAGTCCCATTTAGCAACCGTCTTTTTTAAGAAACATAACAGCTTAAAAAAAAATCACAAGTGTGGTGTAACTGGTGTGTTTTATGTCGTAGAGTAAAACGTGAAACTATCTTGAGCTTGTGTGAACCACGGACCTTATTTAAGGGATTTAACGAAAATCCCATTCAAAAAACCCATTGACTCTGGGACGATGGAACCGGAAGTGCTAAAATGCTAACTCGCTTCTGGGTTTTCGCCTACAAAGTGACATCATAGTTCCACCACTCTATTCTATTGTTCTATTAATATGTTTAAATGAAAATGAATAGAGGCAGTGCATGGTGTTTGATATATTTCGTCTGTAAATACAATGAGGAAGATTGCAGCAGCCGAGGCGAGCTGATGTTTGCAGAATTACCGGACTTGTGTCGTTCCACCACGAGATTTCACACTCCCGAGTCTAACTCGTGAAGTCCGAACTACCGAGGATGCAAGTCCGAAATTTGCGTACTTGGCATTGAGAATCGCGCGCAGACCTAACGTTATGTCACCAGACCATTTGCCTAATCTTCTCGGTAGTTTAGACCACGATGGAAACGCAGACAGCAACAGGTCTGGGGGAAAAAAGTTCCTGGGACATATTGTTCCAGGTAATTTCGGTGGAAAAGCGGCTTATGTTTCACAGAACTAATCGTTGCCTGGGTTGCGTAGGCTACGTATATGTGGGGCGGATCTATCAAAATAGGGGCGAGACCCTTTTGGGGTAGGGGCGTGTTTGTTTTGGTGATTTCAAATATCAACATTGGCTTCCAGAAACCGCTTACCCTGCCTTTAAATATTTCTGTATCAAGTCACAACTCTGCTATAATTGGATAATTTAAAAATAAAAACAAATAAAAACCTTAAAACTGTTTATTTTCCAGTTAAAAAACAGCTATAATGAAGAAACTTTTAGTTCTCTGTAATTTCAAAGTCATGACTTAAAAAATATATAAATAAAAACCTTAAAACTGTTTATTTTCTTAAATACAGAAAGTGCAGAATATTTCTGTACCATTTCAAGGTTGCAACTTTAATGTGAGAATTTAAAAATAAATAAACCTGAGGAATTAATAAATGTTTAAATTAAGAAAAAAAAGCTTTTTATGTGATCTCAGACCTCACTGTATGTTAAAAACAAAATCAAAATTTGGCATTACAGTATATGTAAAGTTCATACCTAACTCATAACTACTAAATGATTAATTGTTTATAATATAGCGCCATGCCAGCTACCACGGCTATATTAATGGCGAGAAACAAGTGAAAAATAGAAAAAGTAAACTATATAAAACAACAAATAAAAAATACATAAAATCTTTTATAAAAACAATTCTATTAAAGGTTTTTTTTTTAAAAAAAAAATCAACCTAAAACTGGTCTTTTCAATAAGAGAAAAGTAAAGAGTCCTAGAGTAGTTGAAGACTTCACAGTCCATCAAAATATGCTTCAGAAAAAACTATGCAAATAAAATGAGAACCTCAAGCCTCAACTAACTTGTGCTTAAGGTGCCTTTCCAAAGTTCAACACTCACATTACAGAATTCACCAAAGTGAAGACAGCCAACCCCATGTACTGTACGAGCAGCTCAGTTAAACTTCTTCAAGGTTGGCTAAGAATCAAACTGTGTGGGATATTTGGAAGTTTTATGTGCATCCCTCCAGGTTAGGCTTAAACCAGTAAAGTCAAATACGAATGTTCTGGAGGTGTATGCTGGGTTCTCACGGACGATCTCCACTAAAGTTATAGCTTATGACTTTCTAAGCCTCTTGTAATTGAGTTTAACACTAAATGGAGAAAAATAGACAACCCTCTGTCTATGCAATAAGCCTTGCCGAGAGCAAATCTGCCTCTGCCTCTGCTTTATCAACAGCCATTCAGAGCATTCCGACAGTAAATCGCACACAAACAGAGGACGTGCTCGGCACATTTCATTAGCCACACACCTCACACCCCGCATTGCCTCCGGAGGCTCATTTAGAAGACCAATGTGGTGGACCTTTTATGTATTCATGGAATAGCAGACGCAGCGCTACAAGCTAAATGTGCTGTGCGATGAGGTTTACGCAAATGGAAGTTCGGGTGCAGAGCTAAGGAAATTACGTACCCGTCTGGCACATAAATTGACAGCATTCATCTGTGACATTCCTCAAGAAGCATATATAATAACAACAGCCATTTAGGCCTTCCCTCACACACGATTAGCTGGCAGGACAGTGTTTTTTTTTTTTAAGCAAGGAATAAGTATTCCAAAATAAAGCAATATGGAATGGATGGTATAGTCTACAACTTTCAATGAAACAAAGTTTATTAGCAATAACATTTCTCAATATGTTGCAGTTCTAAAGTCATAGTACTTGCGTCAGTGGTATAAGAAAGACTGCATGGCAAAAACTATGCCATCCAGTATCAATTCCAATCAGCCTATGTGTCAGCAGTTTTCCTACTGGCCTTCCCTCATCTACTCTGCTGATGAAAATGCCTGCTGAATAAGTTCAGAGTTTTGAAGAGCACCAAGGTCATTTCACAAGAGACATCTGCAATTCAGACCTACTGTACCTTTCTAATAATGCCATTCTCTATATCATTTTTGAGAGACAACATAAAAAATGTATCTGTGGAGATTATTATTTAATTCATGCTTTTATATTCATAATTAGAAAAAGACTAATATTTTTGCAGATATTCACACTCAATCAGTTCTTAAGTAACGGGCTTACTGATAAATGCTGCCACCTGGTAGGTCAATAAAATAAAATAAAATAAAAACCTTTACAATCTGTTTAATGGGGAAGACACTGTTCAAAAGTAAAGAAACTTAATATTTATGTGTTATTGCATAAATTGACTTAGTCATTGTGTTGTAAGTCTTGAAATAGACACTTAAAAATAATATGCTGTAAAAGATAATATCGTCAACCTTCTCAATTTTAACAAATAAAAGTTGACAACATTATGTATTGTTATAAAAACCTTAAAACTCATTTTTTGCTTTAAATAAATAGCTGTAATGAAGAATATTTTCAAAAGTTTTAGAAAAACCCAAAACCAGTTCAAATGCAGCTACTTTGCTAATGACTTCGATAAATTAAACAAAAAATAATAATTTAAATGGTTTATTTTAAAGTTACAGTGCAGAATTTTAAATATTTACTTCTGTATTATTTTACAACAACTTTAATCTGATCATAAATTAATCAAATAAATTTGCAAACAAACAAATAAATAAAAGGTTACTGAAAAACAGCTTTGCAGTGTGGTCTTCGATGTTATGTGAAAACACCCACAAAGATATCTGAACTCATCTTACATTCATGTCTTTTATGGAACTACTAAAACTGCAATCCAATGAAAGCTTTGATAAACCTGAATGCACATCATTGCAGCAATCAAATATTTATTCCCACATATGAAACAATAATTAAAAGCATAAGAAAAGACCTAGCTACAGAAAGTTACTTGGGGGGGAAAATGTCTATACTTTTCTAGTTAGCGAAAGTTTGAGAAGAGGGAGGAATCACTGAAGGAAATGATTAAATGATCAACTTCTAGATGGAAACAAGTCAGAACTTTAATAAGACACAGACAACTAGACCCTTGTGTCAGTATGGAAAGATTTCCCAGAAGGGCTTACAATCTTTCCTGCACACTTAACTGATAAAGGGTAGCAGGAAAAAAAAAAATCGGGGAAAAGTGAACTAAATAAAAGAAAGCTTTTGGGAAATACGACATTGCTGACTCTTCCAACAGCTCATGCTGGGTTATGCATCACTGTACAGAATTAAAACACAAAGCTTCCCACTGTTCCTGCCAGTATGCAGATGCTTTGTTCTTTGTAAATGTGTACACTCACTGTGAGTACACATTCATATCTGTACATCTTACTACCAAAACAGAAAAGTGGATGTCAGTCTAGACAGAGCAGTTCATCAACAGACTAAAAAAAAAAAACTCACTTGAGACTGTGCAGTACATTTTACCACAACATGGAAGAAGCACTGTAGCACACGGACTTGACTGGCTTATAGTTCATATAATGAGCCAATGTTCAGTGAATAAGTAAATTAATAAAAAGTATCAAAATAAATTATTCTTCTGCCAAGTAATTCAGTTCATTAGCTAAACTGTGTATAGTTGCCAAGCAATATAGCAACTTGGCACATTACTACAGAATTCAATTTAAGATGTACAGTCATCGGTTTGCATACATCACTTTTTGTACAGCAACTTCAGACATAGGTCATCCAATCAGGTTTCAGACCTGGAACCATATGCTTCAAACAAGAATTATAATAGATTTTTTTTATTTATTTTTTTTTTTAAATCAACGACGACGTAAATATTGCTAATTCTAACATTAACATACTGTATGTCACATGACCCTTTATAAAATCACGGTAATATACTGATTTAATACTGAATTTTTAAAAATGTATTCTTCAAAAGTTCAAAAGAACAGAATTTATTTGAAATAGAAATATTTTGTAAGATTATAAATGTCTTTGACACTTTTGATCAATCTGAATCCAATCTCACTAGATGAAATTAATTTCTTTCAAGTAAGTAAATTATGGAAGCCTGTTTCCACCACTTAATGACAAAAAATAAAAAATAATTTTTTTTTAAAAAAAGATAATTAAAACTTATCTACAATTCTGACACAATTTTGAAGTCATAATTGTGAGTTTACATATCGCAATTCTGAACTGCAAGCTTGTATATCCAAATTGTGACTTTACAACTCTCACAATTGCGGATTTAAGTCAGAATTGTGAGATGTAACCTCGCAATTCTTTTTCCCCTCAGAATTATATATTGCGCTTATATCCTGCAACTTTGAGAAAAAAGTCAGAATTGCGAGTTTATATTCCACAATTCTGACATTATATTTCGCTATTCTGACTTTACAACTCGCAATTCATAGCTTTCAGTCACGTGACCGGCTTGAAGACCTGGGGTCCGTTCTTCGTACCTTGCTTAATATATCTGAGATGATTTGAAAGATGCCAGATCTTCTAATCGTGATAACTGATCTCTGGCTAATTTGATTCTTCAAACGAATTTGCGTATTAGATTAAAATATCTGGATTAAGTTGTCTAAGATTACTGCGTGTTCTCGTGTTGCCCGAAAAGGGCAGATATATCGATACTCGAAACCACGATCAGCAATGCAACGATTGGCTGGCGGCAAGACAGCCACGTAATGACATCATATCATTAAAAAAGACACCTGACAAAAGAGTTGACAAATTTCTGGACCTTTATAAGGAAACAGCCAAGCGAACAAAACTACATAAATGTATATAGATATAAATAGATAAATGAAATGTGCACTGTTTTTAATTTATTTGTAATTTTTTTACATGATTCCCAATTATTTATATTCTAGTATAAACCTAGTATTTGTACAGGCTTTACATTTTTATTTCAATGTTGTAATAAGCAATTGATTTAATTTTATCTTTGAAGCAGATTTGTTACGTGACAGCATTAATTAAAGTTTCTTAGAGATCAAGTTATCTGCATCTCCTGTGCTCCATCAAGCCCCTCCCATAATATCTGTCATCACTCAAATTAATGCACAGCTCAGATTAACTGTATAGCATGTGTGTAAGACTCCAATACAATTATAAAGTAATTATTTCATCACTAATAAATCTTTCAATGAGTAAAACTGGCTGTGTCTATAGTATTATAGACTACACAACATTGTTATCTTATTTTCAAATTAATTTTTAAATTATTATTATTTTAAATTATTGTCCCTGGACCAGTAGGGTACTCTTGTAATAAAGTAGCGGTGGCTGGGACCTATTTTAAGTATCAATTCTGCTTAAAAAGATGCGATCTAATCCTGTTTACATGAAATAAACCTGCTCCCGAGCAGGTTTAAGTTTACATTTAATACACGGAGCCGTAGTTCACTGACAAGCTACGCAATATCGCGTTCATTATCGCAGATGAATCGCCTTCGATAATGAACGCGATATTGCTAACCACGGAACCGGCTTTACTGACGAGATGCGCATGCATATCGCATGAGATATATCGCCCAGCCCTAATCTGCTCACAAGTGGACAGCACTATATACAGATGTACATCGGGTCCAAACGGACCCGGTAACTGAAACCACATATACACGTAACCAGAAATGCATGTATCAAATATCACATAGAACTTGGAAAGCCATCCTGAAGAATCTCAGACATGATCGCCTGCTCATCTGTCAATCAACCACTGTCCTAGGGGCCCCTCCTCTGAAACCCGATCACAAGCGATCACATTTGAGATGCATGTCAGTACCAGGTGTAAACAACTGTCTGTCTGACCGCTCATCATCAGATGATCCATAACAGATGTTATTAACTGGCAAACTTGGAACAGAGCAAAAACACTGAAATACTGCTTAATCAGGTTAATGTGTTGGGGACATTAAATTACACAAAGTGAAACTGCATCACCACAGCAACACTCATTAAATTAATAAAATGAATAGTCTCTGCTTTGTAACAAATTCAGTCAAGCAGTAGAGGTATGGCTTATATGATAAGATTTTCTCCAACACCCACCCAATTATGGTCCACGGCTACAGCATGAGAATGAGAAGCTAATATAATAGGTATTATGAAGGCATGATATGGCATTTAGAATGAGCTCTTTTGTATTTTCATGGGCCATTTTAGCTGATTCTACAGTGGGAGAATCTGAGGAATAAGCTACTTTGGTGGTCTACATTCTGAAACTGCTCCCTTAAAGCATTAGGACAATGCAGGCCTCAAGGGATGAACACAGAGGCAGGATTTGTGGCCGAGTGTATGTTTTAGAACCGCGAGGGTTGTTCCATAGGGCTGTTTGTCAAAGTATGTGCTACGAAAACTGGATTATTCCCAAATTCTACAACATAAATTAGAGATTTTTTTTTTTAATGATCAAAACTTGGGTGGTTAGGTCATTCACAAAAACATGTACTCGCATATTGTTAACACTTTCCACGGTTTCAAAAATACGGCTAATAATAATAATAATAATAATAATTTATATTAAATGTACTTCATACTATTATATGTACAAAATATTTCTATTTCAAGTAAATTCTTCAACCTTTTTTCCAGGATTTTTCAGGATGAATAGTTATAAAATAATCATGGTTTCCACAACAATATTAAGCTGTACACCTGTTTTCAGCATTATATAATAACAACAAATGTTTCCAAATTAGTATATTAGGATGATTTCTGTGCCATCACTGGAATAAACAGTTTTACAATATATTAAAACAGAAAAGTTAATTTAATTTAATAGTTAATCATTTTACTTGTTTAATGGTTATTATAAATTGCAATAATTTTTCAGCACAATATTATTGTTTTACTGTATTTGTAATTAAATAAACACTGCCTTGGTCAGCATAAAGGACTTCTTTAAAAACATTTTAAAAAATATCTTACCAACTATAAACCTTTGAATGAAAATAGTGACATTTTTTATAAACGCGTCAATAACAAGACTAAAAGCTAACAAAAGCCCAGGCACAGACGGATACACATCTGAATGGTATAAATGCTTTCGAGAACAAATAGTCCCAAGACTCCAAACTACATGTAACTGGGCCCTCCAAACGGGAGAGATTCCCCCATCTTGGAGAGAAGCTACAATTACGATTATCCCTAAAGAAGGAAAAGATAAATCAGAGTGTAAAAATTATCGGCCAATTTCGGTTTTAAACATAGATTATAAAATATATACATCAATTTTGGCTAAAAGATTAGAGATGGTAATACCCAATCTTGTACAGTTAGACCAAACAGGCTTTATTCGCCAAAGACAAACACAAGATAATATTAGACGAACACTACACATCCAATGGCATATCCAGCATAATAAAATCGAAGCTATGTTCCTGGGACTAGATGCAGAAAAAGCTTTTGATACAGTCAGATGGTTGTATCTTTATAAGGTATTAGAAAAGTTTGGTTTTCATACAACTATTATTAAAGCTTTCCAAGCACTGTACTACAAGCCAACAGCCAGAATAAAAGTTAATGGAAACCTCTCACAATCTTTTATTTTAGAAAGATCATGTAGACAAGGATGTCCGTGTTCTCCATTATTGTTCGCTTTATTTTTAGAGCCACTTAGCCAATGTATAAAACAAAATCCTGATATTAAAGGAATAAATATACTAGGAGAAGAGCAGAAATGATCTCTTTTTGCAGATGATATATTAGTCTATTTAGGACAACCTAATAAAACACTAGAAATCCTGATAAAAACATTAGAATCCTTTGGAGAATTGTCAGGCTATAAATTAAATGTGCAAAAAACTCAAGTTCTAACTTTTAATTATCAACCGTCTAGATATTTAAGGGAAAAATTTAATTTTAATTGGGAAGAAAATTCTTTGAAATATTTAGGAGTTAATATCCCCAGAGAAACTACAAGTTTATTTGATGTAAATTATAAGCCATTATCTTCTAAAATAAAATCAGATATAGCCAGATGGAACCTCATACCATATTTAGGTCTACATTCTAGAATAGAGTCAATTAAAATGAATGTACTCCCGCAATTTCTGTATCTTTTTCAAGCACTCCCTATAGAAATAAGTAAGCAACATTTTAAGGAATGGGACAAGTTGATATCACGTTTTATATGGCAAGGGAAAAAACCAAGAATTAAATTCAATACACTACAATGCAAGAAAGAAGATGGAGGGTTTGCCCTGCCATGTTTAGAAGAGTATTACTATGCAGCCCAATTGCGACCATTAATATGTTTGTGCAATCCAAATTATAAGGCCAGATGGAAAGAAATAGAAAATGCTAATCCTAATAGACCTCCAGTGCAAGCTATAATGGCAGATGATAATTTGATTAAAAACTATGGAAAGGAATTCAGTCTGTGGACAAGCAACTTATTAAAAATTTGGCAAGATATAATTAAAAAAAACGATTTGACAGATTTAGTAACAATATTGAGATGGCCTGCTTATGACTCAACATTTGTTCCAAATAATATAGATAACAGTTTCAAAACTTGGATTAAACAAGGTCTCACCTCATACTGCACTTTTTTACATAAAGGAGAAGTGAAGGATTTTGATACGCTTAAAAGTGAGTTCTTGTTAGGAGATCAAGATTTTCATAGGTATTTACAAATAAAACATAAAATTAAAAACACTGTTAGGAAATATAATGAAAAAACAAATAATGGTATTCTTACACTGTTTATATCTGCATATAAAGCAGGTAACAAGAACAAGATAATCACGAAATTATACAGAAGTCTACAAGACAGTAAATCAGAGAACACCCAATATATTAAAAATAAATGGGAAAAAGAGGGAAATTTTGTAATATCGGAAGAAGAGTGGAAAAACATTTTTAAATTACAATGGAAGTCAACATCATCTTCAGTATGGAGAGAATTTGGTTGGAAAAATATAACAAGATTTTTTCTCACTCCTGAACAGAATAGATATTTCAACAAAAATGCAGACTGCTGGAGATTGTGTGGCTCTAATAGAGCCAATCATACTCATATATTCTGGGAGTGTCCCAAAGTTCAGACATACTGGCAAGAAATACACAAGTGTTTAGAGAATATATTCCACGAGTCAATCGATTTTAGTTTTTCATCATTATATTTTGGCCTCACAAATTCTAAGTTAAAAAACAAAACTGACAAATATTTAATGAACATTCTATTGATAGCATGTAAAAAAGCTATAACTAGAAAGTGATTACAACCTGAGAAACCAGAAATTAATGAGTGGTTTGAAATAGTGTATGACATTTACAAAATGGAAAAACTAACAATGAATCTTAGGTTACAAGCTGAGAAATTTAACGAGACATGGAGTAAATGGGTAGATTATATTCTTCCAATTAGACCAGACCTAACATAGATTTTAAAAGAGAAATCTTAGGTGAGGCAATGGGGTTATCAAAGGAATTGAAGAAAGTAAAACAAATAAAAATACCCATATTGTAAAATAGAATATTAATCTAGTGTAAATGAACCATCCTCATGTGTTTTTGTATATAGTTGGGAGAGAAAAATAAAAATAAATAAAAATAATGTTAAGAGAAGTAAAGCTTGAGTGCAGATTAGGTACCATGGACAAGGTTAAAGGAATAAATATACAGCTGTACTGGTTAAGGAAACAGTTTTTTTTTTTTTTTGTTGTTGTAATAACTTACATTTATAATTTGTTTTGAATGTAAAAATATAAACACTTAAATAGGCATGTATATTACTTAATCTGTTATTAAGTCTGATATTGGTTTTTATATGTCCTGTTGTTGTTGTTGTAGTTTGTTTTTTGTTTTTTTTGTACACTATATCCAGCTGTTAAATTATTGTCTAGGGTTTTTTTTTGGATACCTCATATCTGTAAGAAAATATAAAAACTGTTGCAATAAAAAAAATTTAATTATATAAAAAAAAAGAAAATAGTGACATTTTTTATATTAAAAGAGCATTTCACCCAAACATAACCGCACCTTTCAACTGGACAGGCAGTATAAAGGCAAAGAATGGTTTTATGTTTGTTGTGTTGGGACCTGAATTATATTGAGGGTTGGTTAAATTGTACATGGAGCAAGATATGAAATTTCCATCTGATGACAAAGGATCCCAAGGAATGCATACTGGACTAAAACCTTGACATCACATAAAATACTTCTGCACTAAGGTAAGCTCTTCAACCCTCCAGGAAATATTAAATCTGCCACTGGCAGTCATGCAGCCTTCAGTGTCTGCTGTACAAACAGTGACTGTAGTCCTTGTTCTGATCAGCCAGATAAAAGTCTTATTTATAATTAAAACGGGTGACCTGATTCATATGCTGGTCTATTCTTTCAGCCGGCAATCAGCCACACACACACTATATGGATTAGGTGAACATTTCAAAGCGTTAGACTCATAAACACATTGATCAGAGCCTGCAGGTACAAAAACCAGCCACTCATTATTTATTATCTTGAGATTATGTGCTTTTCACCTAGTACATACTGTAATGGATTCCGCCTCTTGGGGGGACTGTGCAAAGTATTTCACTGATGATATTGGCGAAGGGAAAGTGAGGATCTGGACGAACGATCACATCTATCTTGCCAAACATCTCCCAAAACCATATTTCTACACAATAAGAGAGATTGCATACAATCTGCAGTAAGAAAGCGATGCATTTGGGAGCAATGCATGCCTGCCAATTCTGGAAAACCTTGCATAAACATGAAGATGCCAGTATGTGAGGTATCCATCATGATCGAGTTAGTTTTAATCACGGAGTCATGTATTACCGGCTGCTTGTGAGGATACTCTGGCACTAATGGGAGTGTATTCATAAAAAACACTAATGGTTCGTGTGTCTTCAACACACAAACAAATGCACATGTGCTCACACACATACCCTTGAGCAAGGACGATGGAGAAAGATTTTCATATTCTAATGGGAACGCTGTGCTCACATGTTGCCTGGGAGATGAAGCATTCTGGGGCTTTTGCAGCAGTGCTGATGTAGATGTTGGCTATTGTATTGAACCAATCCTAACACTGTGATCCAGGAAAGATCAAGTGTTGATTAACAACATTATTGCATGCCTTAATATTCAAGACTGATTTTTAACATCTGCTCATTAAGCAGACTTCAGTGCTAAAGTGTACTTATGGCTAGGTTTGATCACCAAACTATATGAACAGCAAAAGTGAACTGCTGTTAAAGGGAAGCTGCATTGTAATCACTGGAAAATTTTAAGAGTTAGGAAATACATAATCATAAGGCTTCTGCATATGGTTGTATACTAAATTAAGTATACTTTGATAAAAATCTGATACAAAACCAGTATGTTGTATAGGCATTCTTGTAGTTTAAATAGCAGAGACCGGCGCTAGCAACACTAAAGTCATGGGTTTGATTCCAATTGAATGAATGAGCATATAAAGTCGCTCATCTGCTAAATGCATAAGAATGTAATAAAAAAAAAAATAATTAACATTAATTCAACTTGCATTTTGTAGGTAATTCTGCATTAAAAGTACTTAAATTTTTTTCTCCTACAATTCCCACTTTTGTCCAATTCCAACTGACTAAATTCAAGCTAATGAAATTTAAATTGAGTCTCTTATGCTAACCAAGCTGTATTTAATCAAAAATTGCTTGTCACATGATCATTTATCATATGCTGATATGCAGATTTCTTATTATCAGTAACATTTTTGTACCAATTTATGTCTTTACTGTCAGTTTTGATCAATTCAATGCATCCTTAATAAAATATTAATTAAAAAGATTAAATCTGACTGACCTCAAGTATATATAGATAAACAAATACTAATAGTGTACAGTTTATATTATATATACAGTACTTAAAATAGCAAAAAAATTATCTGAATAACCTGTAATCACAGTATTTAAATACATGCTTTTTTAACTGAAGTTGGTGAGTATTAATTATTGAATTTATTGAAAGGTATTTATTGCAGTTCTTATATTTATTGAAAGGGTGATATAATCAATGGAAATACCCACCAAAAATGCAAAATTATTATTTTTTTCTTCATGTATAAAAATAATGCCTCAAATTGCTCGCAACCCAAGAACAGACCCATGAAAGATCAAGTGTAAATCAGCTTTACTCTATACTCCATTCCTCAAAGTCTTTTTTACAGACACGCCGACCTGACCGCATTGCCTGCCCTTGAGTCTCAGGGATAAACTGAATCCCAGATAAAATACTCATATTCCAGGTGGAATGTGGATACAAGAAAAAGACTGCATCTCAGCAATCAGGTGACATGGGCTGTGAACCAGTCATGTTTGATGCAGTTTAGACCTTTATAACATGCTCCTTGTCATCTTTTCACTTCAAGTCTCAGAAGACGGTCCTGTGGTTAGCATTGGGTGTAGTTTTAGTGACAATGCAGTTGTTCCCTGCCAGCTTTGAATCAGCCTGACGCTTAGTACCAGGGCGTAAGTGCAAGTGAAGATTAATACTGATGACATAATGCGGTAGTCTTCTCATTTTTCATTAAGTCTGTCAGCGACTGGTAAATTGGGTCCTGCATCCTCCTCAGCTAGGCTTAGAGGAACACAATCAGTGGCTGTGTGTGAAATGGCTGTAAGGTAACAATGACCTTGTCTGCTGTCCCAGCTGCATGACAGTCACTACAAGGGTTCAGACCATTGCTTTCTTTTGACTAATCCAAAGATTTGAACTCTAACCACAACGTCTCATTACCCGGGCTTTGACAGAAACAGTCAGCAAACAGGACACACACTGATCTGCTCCGCAAAATTCACTTAGATTCTCCTTGAGAGACTCCAGAATACATTACTATAAGGCTGCGTTCAATATGCTGAAACACAATGAGTAGATTGTGCAATGTACATTGATTTTTCCAATCTGCAAAACACTGGATGTCCTAATTTGCATAATCAAAAGACTAATCCCAGTGTTAATTGAGCTTCCCACTGTCTAATTACTTAAATGAAATGGAGTGCAATTAAATCTCTCAGTCTCATTTATTAAATTGTTCTGGTCAGCAACTGAAGCCTTTTTACAATTTGAAGTTACATTCTGTATGTCGATCTGACTATGCGTTGTTTGTTTGACTTCTTTTATTATTATTTGAAATGTAGCACATTAACAGTGGTTAGGCATGTGTGACATTTGAGAGCCAGTCACTGCAAGTCTCATATTGTAGAGAAATACCGAAGATAATCACAGACTTTAAGAAGGACTCATCTGTGCAGGGTGACACAGGTTGCTGCAAACTAGTCTGAGTTCAATGGAGAATTAGAGCCTGAAAACAAAACATCACTAACAGCGAAATCACATTGGCTACATTCACACAGCAGCAAAATATGTTTTTCTGTACTGTTTGGAGTGCTAAACTAATTATGTTCATATAGAGCTCAGTTATGAAAGCACATTTTTTGTATCTGAAATGACTCAGTGGTCACAATCAAATTTAGTGAGAGAGTTTTGTTTGCTTTGTGAGTTGTTTTCTTGTGGTCTATGTTCAAAGATGTCATTTATTTTAATCATTATTTGGATGTAAATAAAAGCCGAAATTAAATCTGTTCATCTAATAAAGTGCATCATATAAAATCATCTCTCTTCACAAGACTTGGATTCAATTGCTCGATTCATTTAGATTTGTTTTATGGTGCCTTTATAACCTTTTTAAAATTTTGTTTACCTGGACTTTCAACGGAGGGATGGAAACCTCTCAGGTCTCATTTAAAATACTGTAATTTATGTTTCGAAGATTTACCAAAGTCTTGTGGGTTTGGAACGACATAAGGTTGAGTAAATGATGACAATTTTCACTTCTGGGTGATCTATTCCTTTTAGGCTGCCACTTCTCTCAGGTTATGAAATAAAAGAAAATAGGGGTTTTATGTGGTTGTAGAGCGAGACAAAATGTCGCTTGGGCAGAGAAGCTAGGGAATCCAAGCAAAATAGCAAAAACAAGACAGAAGGTGGAGAAAACAACTTTTGTTATGTAAAGATCACAAGTTGAGATCTTTATCTTACAAATAGATATTTTAGATACAAATATTTAAAAGGTAGGCCTATAGATGAACAGTTTAAGTTTAAATTCCTCAAGTTTAAGGAATTACACATGGCCATGTTTAAATTGAAACAGCAAAATATGGTTTTCTGCCTTGTTTTGGGGTGCTAAACAAGAAAACGATGTTGAGATCTTCATTTTACAAATAAATCTTTAAGATATAGATATATTCTAAAATAAATAATGAATTACAGATGACTATATTTAAATATTCACAACTTGATACTGTTCAATTACAGTGCAAAATGTAGGGGGGAACTAAGATGAGGTGCAGCATTTCTGTCTGACATGAATCTGTATGTAAATCACAAATTAAAAAAAAAGAAGAAAAAAAAAAAGAGGGAAACAAACACCAACGCTAAAAGAACCAAAATACACATCACTTCTATTATTATGGTCATTACTTTCAAGTTAGAGAAGGAGACCCATCCATTCAGATAAAATTTGATCATAACAGGCTGTTGAACAGACAATCTGAGACCCACACTTGCTACTAAAATGGCTGTCAATCTTAAACACTGACTGTGAACGCTGCCATTGTGAGCGTGAAGGTGATATATTTAGGCACACAGTTTAGGGGCAAACATGACACGATCATTTTATTCTCCTTTCCCACTGAAAGCCTCCCATTGAGAGCTGACTCACAGCATTACTCACTTACTTTCAGGACTGACAGCTACATTGGTCAAGTGCTAAATGCAGTTAAAATAAAAGAGAGATGTTTTATGAAGCTCCTCACCTGTATATTGGGTCTTGCATCACCATCATCTTGCTTTCATCCCAGGTCCATTCTTTTTTCTGCAGGAAATGAAAGTGATCATTTCAGTATACCACAAGCTAGGCTTTAATATATGATAATATATCCGAGGCAGAAGCCTGCTCTATCAATTTTCTCATTTAAGTTCCAGCTCCAAATTAAACCAAGAGACAAAGCACCTGTGTAAATCAATAATTTATGTTTAAATGAACAGCACGAGGCAACTTAAGATGCAGAAATTGCAGGGACTGACTGTACCCATTAACTTTGAGCTAAGCATCTTGCTAAAGG